>JAWRVF010000458.1:0-279057 GCA_036785485.1 Physcomitrellopsis africana | reverse complement strand
TCGCAGCCCCGGGAACGAGGGGTCCATTTTCGTGGCGCAAAAGAGGTCATAAAGGCGGCCTTTGCTGGAGAAAGGGAAAGGTGGACCAGGGCTGGGCTGGGTGGAAGGAAGAGGGATGGGTTGGTGTGGCCGTGTATATGCAGCACCCCTCCCCCCCCTCCCTCTTCATGCCCATTCTCTCTCCTTCCTTCCTTCCCTGTCGACCAATCCCTGCATCACGTTAACTGCGTGGCTGATGGCTAAATCCCCTCTGCCATGGCCAATGGTTCTGCCCACACTATTTGTTATAACAGCCCTTTCACTTACCCTTCCTCTCTGTTCATGTTTTGCTGTTACCATGTTGAAAGAATATGTCTGTGTTTGAGTGCACATGTGTGTGTGTGTGTGTGTGTATATATATATATATATATATACATATTCCTCCATATGGTGCTGCCCCATGTGTGCTGCCTATGCTGCAATATTTGTGATTGTAGATAGGTGTACCAAAGCATATAGATTTATATATACAGACATAAAAGGTACAATTTAAATAGAATTTCATATTGATAATTATTACTATATTTCTACCATTTGAAGTAAATAAATTTTTTAATCAATTAATCAATTTTTTTGTAGAAGAATACAAGATATATCAGTACTAAGAATTTTTTTCTTAATACAACTACTTTACTTACAAAGTAAAAGATGGTTTCAAAAACAGTTGTGGTTTGTCTGAGAAAAATCTAAATCAGATTATAGAAACTTTATAAGTATTAAAGGTATCTAATTCTTTTGAAATGAGATTTTATTGAATAAACTTGGATTTTAATTGCAACATAATAGTTTAATATATATTAGCCAAAGAAAATAAAGGCATTTTATAACAAGAGTAGCAATACATTAAAATATATCATTTATAAAAAAAGAAAAAAAACATTAAATTATTAAAAGAAGATAAATTTTTTATTAAAAATATATTTTAAGGATCATGATTTATTTTAATATTAATTATATAAAGTAAAAATTATATATATATATATATATATATATAATAAAAAAATGAGTCAAATTATTTCAAAAATAAAAGTGTTATAATTATTTTTTAAATTTTATTCTTTTAATAATAGATGCAATAATGTAAGCTTGCTTGCTAATTAAAACAACCTCTATTGAGGTTCTAAGGAGAGGCATAGGCATTACCTTTGCAGTGTAATATATTCTCTATTTGATGTACATATATGAAATTATACAATTAATTTCTAGAGAGGTTTTTGGAATTTTAATGTACAACTTGAATAGGCCACAAATACACTTGTCTTGATCAAATTATAATATAACAACTTAAAAGTTTAAATTCATTATATATGTACAATTTTGAGTTTAATTTTTTAACAATTGGTATTAAAGCATAGTTGAAATTATATAACAGTAGCAAAGTTCATAATTTTAAAGTTTGGAATATAAAAACTTGACAAAAAGAACAATTTTGAGTTATTATAGTTGAATGTAAAAGATTTGCTTATACAACAAGAATTGCACTAATTTATAATATTATAAGAATTTAACACCTAATCTCTAAACAAAATTAAAAAGAATAGATAGCAAAATTATTAATAAATCATCTATATCTAAATCAACAAATGTGCATATTGCATAGATATGAAGATATTAGTGTGATGGATTATTTAAATATCTTTAATGATATCTTTTAATAAATTATGAGTATTAATATCAATTTAAAAGTTAAAAATAAAGTTGTATTGCTATTCACTTTATTGTCTCTATTATTTGAATATTTGGTTATTATTTCATTGTATACAAAAGATACATTAGATTCAACAGAGATTACAACAACTCTCTCACATAAAGATATAAGAGATGCTAAAATAAGTAGGACTATTATTATATCCATTCAAGAATATAATTAAATATATAAAAATCAGTTGCAGCATACTTAATTAAATTTCATAAATAAACAAGGGTTTATAAAACTATACAAATGTTAACTTCTAAAAGAAATAAAGTCTTATAAGATATAGTTTTGTTAAAATTTTGAATGTAAGAAAGACAAAAAAGTAAACTTTGATATTTTTTTTAATTGTACTAAAAGAACTTTAGTCTTTATATACTTAAATATGTAGGGATTTATACTACTTGCTTCAAAAGCTAAAACATTGCATTATATATTTTTTTAGATGATTACTTAAGGAAGATATAGATGTATATAATACAAGATATGTAATGATTTTTGAGATTTACTAATTATTATTAAATTTTCATCAAGAACTTTTCTCAAGTTGCAACTCTACTAACACGCTTAACTTGTAAGAACAAATTCAAGTCGAGCAAAGAAGCAGAAGTATTGTTTGAGGCTTTGAAGACAACTTTTACTTTTGTACCAATCTTATATCGCGTCGATTTTTTTAAGTCATTTTTTATGGAAATAGATGCATCAGACTTTGCTTTGAGAGCGGTATTGTCACAAATGGGAATAGATGACAAACTCCATTGAGTAACTTTTTATTCCAAAAAATTTTCAATAACAAAAATCAACTACAAAATCTATGATAAAGAACTTCTTATAATTGTGGATTCTTTTCAAAGAATGGCATCATTATCTGGAAGGCGCTGTCGTATTACATTGTCCTAAAGTAAATACATCCATATATAGAAACCTAACTTAACTATCTTTTCTTTAAAATTTTATTAAGTTCTTTCTTTCTTCTTATCAATCTAAGTTTTTATATAGTTTAGGAAAAATTTCTCACTTTCTTTCTTTTTCTTTGGTTAAATTTTTACCTTATCTTTAATCTTAACTTTAACTTTAATTTAGCCTTGAAACTTTCTTTTATTTCTTTTATCTTTTTTCCAATCTTAGATTTTAGTAGATTCAGGGTTATATTTGTAGATATAAGGAGTTTTAACTTTGAGATTGAATTTAGGATTTTACCAAGGATAAATAGTAGATTTGGATGTCAATAGTCGGCTACCATTAATAGTGCTGACTTAGACGATTAGATTTGGGGTTTTTATAACTTTAAACTATTAATTGTTGACTTGGACTTTGAAGACCTTAGCTGCAGCTTCTTTGATGAGCTCGGAGGAGAAGAAGACAGGGTTTTTTGGCAAATTCAGAGAGGTATTCAAAGAGAACTTTGTCTTGGCATGAGTTTAGGTAGTAGAAACACAGGATTCAGAGCTTAGATGAGAGAGATATGCTTGTTTGAACTTAGACTACTAATATGACACCTACTGTCACTTTTCAGGGTATATTAGAAGTTTTCAGATACTAGCAAGAAATCAAAAAGTTGGGTTAGAAACTAGACTTCAAGTTATACATTTTACATTCAAGAATTGATAGAAATGAGTTTAGAATGAGTGAGATATGGCTAGTTAAACGCAACAAACTAAACTAGGGTTTTGAAGAAGTTAGATAAATAGAAGGGTTTGCTTTAAGCTAGAACTTGAGTTTTAAGAAGAATTTGAAGCTCATTTTTTGTGTACATATTATTTATACTATAAAGAGTCTATGTCTAAAATCTCGTATCAATTGAAACTTTGATTAGGGAGTAATGGCAAATTTGTTCTCAGGTGTCTAGGGTTTTGACTTTTAAAAGTACCTGATAAGGATTTGGTGATATCTAACGATCGGCAATGAATTCATAGCTCAAAATTTATGTAATAAAGTTCAAAGGTATGACTTATGTTTTCCTAAATTTTGAGCTTATTTGAACAACTGGATCTTAAATTATGAATTTTCAAGTTTCGGATTGAGATTTGACTTCTAAAAGTATCTGCCAAGGATTTGATGTTATCTAATGATCAGTAATGATTTCACGGCTCAAAAATTATGTGACAATAGTTAAAGGTATGAGATATGTTTCCTCAAATTTTGAGCTTATTTGAATAGCTGGATCTTCAATTATGAATTTTCAAGTTTTTGATTGAGATTTGACTTCTAAAAGTATTTGCCAAGGATTTGGTGATATCTAATGATCAGCAATGAATTCATGGCTCAAAATTTATGTGACAAAGATCAAAAGTATGAGATATGTTTTCCCAAATTTTGAGCTTATTTGAACAGTTGGATCTTAAATTATGAATTTTCAAGTTTTTGGTTTGGTTTTTACTTATATAATTACTTGCTAATATTTTGATGATATCTAGTGATTGGTAATGAATTCACGGTTGAGAATTTTTGTGAAGATGACTAAAGAAATGAACTTTATGCTTCCAAAATTTGAACTTATATAAACAACTGGATTTTGATTTATAAATTTTCAAGCTTCTAGTTTGTTGATTTATTATACGCATGGTTTTGTGACTATAAAAGAAAAATTTAAGAAAGTTTGTGCATATTGGATCCAACTTGATTGTAAAGAGGGACCTTGCGTCTATCTGAAGCGGACTTTTGCGACGACAACGTGTTGTCTCATTCGGGAATGCACCGGGCACTTGGCTGTAGAAGGTAAAGTACTGTTTACAAATACTCAAGAAATCCTAATAGGTTTCATCCATGTATAAGGAATATAATTTGAGCTTCAATTCAAAAGTATTTAAAAACACTCCTCTTAGTAAAATCAACCTTATATATATCCCAATTACCTCGTTTCTTTTATAATTAAGCAATTTTTATTTTTGTTTATAAGCCCTAATCCTAATCAGTGAGCTTTGACAAGCTATAATTTTTAATCTAATTGTCCACTTAGTGTGAAATTTTATATAAAAATGCTGGTATAAGCCTTTTACATGCTCAAAAAATTTTAGCCCAACCCAACTTACAGATTGCAAGAAAATGCCCTAAAAGTGCACTGATGACACTCGGCCGCCAACTTGAAGATTTATGCAAAAACTCCAGTGGTGATTTCTCCTTCTTTCACTATTAACTTCAGCTCAAACTTGGTGTATAACTCAACCTACAAGTCTTCTATCAGCATACCAAAAATTACATTGATTCAATTAGTGGATCTTTAGTTATCACAGAAATCCTATCCAACCCTAAATTGCCAACTTCCGACAACCCTTTGTATCAAAATTCAAATATCTCTTGATTGCATTAGTAGATTAATACAAATTTTTGTATACACTTAGCACACCTAACAATTCAAATAATTTCAAATTTTGAACTATAGATGCTTCACAGATTTCACCCGATCTTTCCTTGGATATCAATTCAACTAATTCTAAGGATATTTAAGTTAAATCCTATCTTCAACTTAATCCTAGTATCAACCATAATAACTATTTTTCTTTTCTATCCTATTTTAATTAACTTATGGCTTTTCAAAATCAGTAATAGAATTTGTATAGCCTAGAAGAAAACTTTAACAACTAATTTTTATCTGTTAGCTATTAAAACAAGAAAATAATCTAAGACGCTTCGATAATCCTTTTCTTAAGTATCTTAAGTTCCTAATGAACTAAGATAATCAAGTATTAAATATAAATTACTCTTATCTATTATTTTCAGTATATAAATGTGTTGCAACACGACAGTGCTTCTAGTTCATTTACCATATATATGGATCATAAGAACCTCAAGTATTTCATGTCAGCTTGCGTGCTAAATTGTTGCTAAGCTCATTGGAGCATGTCTTTGTCAAGATTCAAGTTTATTATCACCTATCGGCCAAAAAAAAAACAAGGTTTATCTGATGCCCTTTTTAGACATTCATATCTTGTATCAAAAGAAGGAGATTTAGCTTTTGATCAACAAAAAACAATCCTCTTGAAATTAGAGCAATTTCATCTTCGAGCAATGAAATCAATATTAACTATTGATTTAATTTTTGTCAAGCAAATTCAGTCAGACCCTCTTATTGATGAGTTTAAGAATAACTCATCTAAGTCTTATGATACTTCTAAGTTTGAATTCAAAAACAATCTATTCTATTTTGAAGGATGCCTATATATTTTAAAAGGTGCAATATAAGTACGTGCTTTGGAAGCTCATTACAACTTCCTTGTGGTAGGACATTTTAGATATAATAAGATTTTAGAGCTAATATCAAGAGATTTTTGGTGGCCTCAAATGTGGAAGGCTATTAAAGAGTTTGTATAGTCATGTGACGTTTGTTCAAGATCAAAAACTCCTTGTTATCAACCTTACAGATTTTTTCAACCATTACTTATACCAAAACAATCTTGATCTTTTATTTTTATAGATTTTATTACGAATCTTCTAAAGTTAAGTTCATATGACACTATATTTGTGATTGTAGATTGTTTTACCAAGATGGCACATTTTATACTATGTACAAAATCTACTACAGGTAAAAAAATAGCTAAACTCTTCTTTGATAATATCTATCGCTATCATGGATTACCAAGGGATATTATATTAGATAGAAGAATACAATTTGTATTAAGATTTTGGAAGATCCTTTTCAAAATATTGAAGGTGGATATAAAACTATCTTCAACTTTCTATCCTTAAATTGATGGATAAACAGAATGAGTAAATTAAGTTTTGGAGTAATATTTGAAATATATTATCAACTATTATTAAGATGATTGGACAACTCTTTTGCCATTGGCAGAGTTTATTTATAATAATTTGATACATTTTTCTATTCAATAAATTCTATTCTCTAAAAATTATGGTTATCATCGATGACTTGATATTTTTGACTTTTCAAAAGTTGATAATCCTACAGCGGAAGATTTGGCAAATTGGTTGACGGAGCTATATGCAACAATGAAGGTACAATTAAAAAAAGCTCAAGAACGACAAAAAATCAATATAGATGTCTATTGCAAGGAATAACCTTGATTCTACATAGATGATAAGATATGGTTACTTTATTACAATATCAAGACTATCCGTCCTTATAACAAATTGGATTATTATAGGTTTGGATCTTTTTTGATTTGTAAACAAATCAATTTAGTTGCTTATAGATTATGCCTACCAAAATCTATGAAGATCCATCCTGTATTCCACGTATCACTACTCAAGCCATACAAGAAAACGGATATACAAGGAAGAAGACAAATGCCACTACCTCCTATAGAAGTGGACAATAATAAAGAATTTGAGGTAAAAAAGGTTTTAGATTCAAGGTGGTGCTAAAATCAACTAGAATATCTTGTACATTGGCACAATATTGTATAACATGTCATGCTGCTTAGAAATGCGCCAGGCACCTGGCTATGGAAGGTGAAGTTATAGTTCACATATACCTAAGAATCTTTGACAGGTTTTGTCCATATAAGAAGAATATGATTTGAATAATAATATGAGAGTGCTTAATTCAATACAAAGTGCTTAAAAACACTCTTCTTCATAATTTCATTCACATATAAATCACAATTGTTTTCTTACTTGTTACAATCAAGCAAATAAGAGTCTCTTTTCAAGTCTTAATCTTAATTAGCAAAATTCAATAAGCTGTAATTCTTAATCTAACTGTCAATTTAGTGTGAAATTTTGTATAAAAATAAAAACATAAGCCTTGTTTATGCTCAAAAAGTTTCAATCCAACCCAACTTACAAATTATAGAAAATCAACCAAAATCCACAGTGATGTCACTTGGCTGCCGGCTTGAAAGTTAATGCAGATATCCCAACAGTAATATTTTCTTTTATAACTATTAACTTCTACTAAAATTAGGTATATAAGTCAATCTTTAAGTCTTCTAATATTATACCAAATTTCACCTTGATTCAAATAATAGATCTTAAGATATTGTAGGAACCCCAAACAACCCTAAACTGCCAATTTTTGATACCTCTTTATACTAAAGATTGAATAAATCTTGAATGTACTATTAGATTGTTTCAATTTTTTATTCAATCTTAGCACACTCAATCAACCACATATTTTCAAAGTTTTGACTATAGATGTCACACCAATTGTACAAAATTGTCAAAAGTGCTAGCTCTAATTTTATTGCATAAAAACTTAATCTCCAATACAAATCCTGATTTTAGACAATAATTTCTAAGTCGTTCCAAATCCTACAAAAACAAGCTTAATATTCTTGAAACAAGCTTAAAGCTAGCTTTCCAACCCTAGTTGCCAATCTCCAAATGACTTGACCTCTTGTCCTTAGTGGCCATATTTGTTACTAGAGGTCTGATTTTAACCTTGTCTCATATATGGTCAACCCCTAGATATCAATCCAACTTATTCTAAGGATTTTTAAGCTTAATCCTATCCTCAATTTAATCCTAGTATCAACTATATTAACTAATTATATTTTTTATTCTATTTTTATTAATTTATGGCTTTTTAAAAGTAGTAACAAAGTTTGTACAACCTAGAGGAAAAATTTAATAACTAATTTTTATCTATTAGCTATTAAAACAAGAAAATAATCTAAAACGCTTTCATAAATCTTTTTTTAAATATCTTAAGTTCCTATTGAATCAAGATAATCAAATATTAAATAAAAACTATTCTTATTCATACTTTTCACTATATAAACATGTTACAATATGATAGCAACTATGATATTAGTGAATACATATGGAAGCCATCTAAGAATCTAAAAAATGTATCAGTAAAAGTCAATGCATTTCATTGATGACATCTGTCAAAACAAAGATAAAGATTTAAGAAAATCTTTGCTATAAAGTAAAGCAGGTTCTATAGAGGTTTCATTCTATCTTGTATCATTGTTTGCTATTTGTTCATGCTAAAGAGATGGAGGATCAACAATTAGCAAATTCCACTCAAGAACCATCATTTGCTGACTTACAGGATGAGACATTATGACTATTACAACCTTCAAGAATATGAAATAGAGATGAAGATCTTCTAGAATGACATGTTCTTTCTTGGATTGATGGCAAAATACAACATGTTTGGTATTACGATCTTAGAAGAGACTCTTGATGTTTGGTGATACTTTTAGAGAAAGGAACTACTCCTAATGGTCTTTTAAATGTTTTCTTTGAAAGAAGTTATGAAGGCCTCAACAATGATCAAATAATAGGATGGTCTTCTTGCCTTGGTATGAGATACTATTGATGGCTGAAAGGACCTATCAGCTATCTTTGAAGGGAACAAAGATTAGAGTATGTGGCAAGTACAATTTGACGTATTCTGGACTTCTTCAACATGTAATCACCGCTCCTTGTAGAACTCGTCCTTAGAAAAGAGAATAATATCATAGACATAAGATATATTTCAGTAATTATTTAATTAATAGAAGTAAATAAAATAAATTAATTAGATAATATCTTATATAGAAGCTTCCTAGAACCTTCATAAATATAAAATCACCTTTAAATATATCTATAGGTGATTGGTAGATTAGAAACTTGGCCAACAAGCTAGCCACATGTTGCACATATTGGTAGCTTGTGGAACAAGCCAAATATATGGCGCATATGTAAGAAACTTGTCTTGCAAGTTTGACATGTATTTTGCAAATTAGACATGTGTCTTGCAAATTAGACATGTGTCTTGCAAATTAGACACATGTAAGAGGTCATACAGAATGTTGCCACGTAGTTCTTAGATAGATAGTACATATAGAGACAAGAGTGAAGCCTTCTTCAGTCTTGTCAATTCCCTTCTTGCTTCTAATCTAGTTCAAGAGTCTCATGTATTTTCTAATCTTTGATAATAGCCATTCCAATTTCTTCTTGAATATATATATATACCTCTTTATTTCTATCTTGTTATTTTTTTTTAATATAATTTTTACTAATTTATACATCTATTTTAATTTGTGTCCTTGACAATATCTTATTACACTAATTGGAAATGAGGCCTTTTGTTGTTTGACTTATATACATCTTTCATATGTAAGTTGTATTATATTTTGGCTTGTTTTGCCAAGATCTAAATCACTTACTATAAACTTAAGCTCTATCATATTCTTCACATTTTAATAGCCAAGGTGATAATGCTATATATTTAATTTATCTTGGTTTGATGTGAACTTAATAAATGTAATTATCTCTACTGCATTATCCTTCTTATTATTGAAGTAGTATAAATTTTCTTCTTTAGAGCCTTTAGCAACCATATTTTTATTCAATGTTCTCACAAAACATTTATTCATGTTGAATTGGACCATAAAACATCCTATTATAAATTTACTTATTAAAAATAGATTTTGCTTCATCTTGGGCATATGGATGATGTCTTTGAATCTGATTCTATTGGTTTGTCTATTCAGAACCACCTCTACCATAATAGAGCCAATTCTAATAGCTTTACATATGCCACTATCTGCCAATATCATATTTGATGTTGGAATAGCCTCATAAGTATCAAATGAATACTTATAAGATGTCATATGCTTGAGATAATGTGAATCCATAATCCATCTTGCCATAGTAGCCATAGAGATTCTATTTATTACCATGAATGCATAATCTTGTCTTCTAAATTCATCTTATACATTTTTTGCATTCTTTCTCTCTATCTTTTTGCCGTTGTAATTATTTTGAGCAAAATGCCTTATTTTGCCACAAATAAAATAAGTTTTAATATTATCTTATAGGTTTGAATAATTACCTTTGTCTTGACGTGAGTAGAGTACTGAATCTTCACTTTGAGGTTTTTTTTTTTCTTTCTTCTTAATTACTTCATAGATAAGTCTTACCATCACATAGTCCATTCTAAGTTCTTTTAACTTGATGGATTCCAAAGCCATAATAAAGTAGTTATAGGATTTTGATAAGCTTATGAATAGACTCATGACAATATCTGTATCTTCTAAGGACTTGCCTACAATTGTAAGCTAGTTTGTAAGTGCCTTCATCTTATTGA
This sequence comes from Physcomitrellopsis africana, assembly GCA_036785485.1. Classification (NCBI taxonomy): domain Eukaryota; kingdom Viridiplantae; phylum Streptophyta; class Bryopsida; order Funariales; family Funariaceae; genus Physcomitrellopsis; species Physcomitrellopsis africana. The sequence continues at coordinate 268,345 of JAWRVF010000458.1, read as the reverse complement.
TGTGTGTCATGAGGTCTTCACCTTCTTCCATCTTATAAGTGAAGAACTTCCTCCTTGTGTAGATGATGTTGGATAAGTTCTTGCTCTCATAGATATTACAAAGAGTCTTTTGTACTTCCATTGATCTTTTATAAAAGATAATATGGAAGAAATTGGCTTCATCAACATTAATTGTAATAAATCCAAAAGCCTTTTTTTTATAATGTTTGTATTCCTTCTTTTCCTTCATATTAGCATGCATGCTTAGAGGCTCTTTACTTTCATCTACAATATTCTAAAGATCCAAAGAAGCCAATAAAAGCTCTATTTTTATCTTTTAATATTAGAAATTCTCACCTCTAAACTTTTCAATCACTCTTAAGCCTTCACCTTCATTTAAAGCCATGTCTAAGAGAAAGATGTATCAAAAAAGATCAAAAGAAGTAGTCTTAAAGCTCTCAAAATCAGCAAGAAGGTGTTAGTACATTACAATCTCAGAATGCCCTCTTTATGAATAAATTAATATTTTTATCCTCAAAATACTTTCAACTTCACTTCTAGAGCTTCTCATAAGTCTTATAAATGCTTCAAATCAGATTTGCCACTCTTATATCACTTTGATGCTCATAAATCACATCTTAGCACCACAAGAGGTCTTTTAAGCATCTTAAGCTTTTTTAACACATGAAACTACAAAGTTAATCCATCAAAGTTCTAGCTCAATAAGAAAATACAATACTAGTATTCTATAACATTACTTGAAGGTGTAAAGTAAATCCCAAATCCAAAATGCACTTAGCAACAAATAAAAGCAAACTAAGATCTAGATCTAGATCTGAATCTAAAAATTAAGAGTTTCTAAATTCTAACATCAGCAACAACAACATGATCTATTCTACACAACAACAAAGACTACATAGAACATCAAAATTCATAAGCAAATGTGAGTGGACCCATAACCTATTAAAAAAAGAAAAATTACATGCCATAATATTTAATAATAGCAAGGTTGTATACAAAAAGAAATATGCATTAAGATGACTTTCATTTCTAATATTTTTTATTTATAGGTGGAGTTTATATCTAATATATATGAACTTCATTCACATTCATCTTCATCCTTTTTTGCTTCATTCAACATTCTTCTAAACTTAGCTGCTATCTAAAATTTAAGCTGCTATCTAAAATCCTAGCTACCACATTAATAAGTTATTTAATCCTTTGCTATTTTTTGATTATTAGTAACTTGCTATGGTTAAACTCTATGTTGTGGTAACTAAGTAAGTGCTTGCTAATCTTCAATAAAATAAAATAAAATAAAATAAAAATTTAAATATTAATAATTTATTTATTATATTCAATAAAATATCTTTGTAAATATTTTTAATAAAATAAAGAATCAAGCAGAATTATATTTAATATATTTTTTTAAAAAAGTGAATTTTTAATAAAATATTAAACTTATTTTAACTTCTATAGTATCAAAATTGAAATAAAGATCTTTAATACAAATATATATTTTCTTGCATAGATAATCATTGCACAGTTTTGTGCCATGGAATTTGGTTTTAATCCTAGTTCACAATTGGCCTTCCTCAAGTATCAATTCAAGGTTTTCTTAAGTAATTTTTATTGAAAACTATTCTTTTTTAATCTAAAGGTGCCTATAGTTTTACTTTTTCTAATCTATCTTAATTTGTCTTATTTGTGGTGCTACAAAGTAAGTAGAAGCCCTTTTAATAAAAAGACAATATTAACACTAAATATTCTTATTATCTTCTTATTTTTTATCTATATTTTTAAAAATAATTTTATTACTAAATCTTCAATTAAGCTCATTTATAGTATTTATCTTCTTTTGTTCTTTCATCTTATAGCTGTATTATAACACAACAATATACATAAGCAAATTACAAAAGATAGTTGAGCAACTTTCATTAATTGGAAAAAAAAATTTGGATACAAATTTTATCATGGCATTATTGGAGAGTCTTCCAAAGTTGTGTCATTATCATATTGTAATATAACTACAAGATAAAAGAGAAAAAAAAAGATATATATTATAAAAAAGTTTAATTGAAGATTAAATTATAAAATTATTTTAATAAATATAGGTTAAAAAAAAATAAAGAGGTGGTAAAAATATTTAGTATTAATATTTTTTTTTATAAAAAAAGTTTCTATTTACTTTATAGGACCATAAATAAGACAAACTAAGGTAGATTAGCAAAAATACTGCTATAGGCATCTTAAGATCAAAACAAAGTATAGTTTCCAATAAAAATTATTTAAGAAAATCTTGGATTGATATCCGAGGAGGGCAAGTTGTGAATCAGGGTTGAAACCAAATTCTAAGATACAAAACCATGTGCTTATGGTAGATAGGAAATTTCTTATTAATTAGAGAGTGAGATTTAAAAGCAAACTTAATAGGATTTTTTTAAGCATTAGTTTTAAGGGTTTTGAGTTTGTAATGACTTTGTCAAAGCTATGCAAAGTCAAGGTTTTATTCACATGATTCTAGTTATTAAAAAATAAACTAGGTTTGTATTTTTGAGCATATTGAAAATTTTGTAGTAGAACTATAAATGAAAATTTGTGGATTTGTAAATATAATTGTGTTAAATATTTGTTGTGAGTTTGAACTTAATCCAATAGTTAGATCAAAGTTTATTTGATGTTTTTTAGCACATGATAAGAAATTGAAGTTGATTTTTAAATTATAAAAACGTGTGACTAGATCCTAAAATTTATTTGATTAATGATATTATACTTACTATTAAAAGAATAAATAAGATTTTTTTCTAATTTTCAAATAATGTTCAAAATTATATATATGATTTTTTTTATATTAAAAGATTAACTAAGAATTTTCTTTTTCTTAGCAAAATTATAGACCAAGGCTATGATATCAGTTTCAAAGTTGATACATGTCTTATAAAGCAAAATAATACTATTATCAAAAGTATTAGATATAGAAGTTTATATAAGCTATTGAAGTCTTGTACACCAAAACAAATATAAATCAAAAGTTTTGTACAAATAAAATTAGAACTTGATGGATACAAGCACTTTGAACAAAAGAAAAGATAAATAAAAGTAAAACTGTGACATCAAGGGGAATCACCGGTTTAGAAGCACAAAAAGATAACTCATCTTTCTCATGAAGCCAAATATATATGTACACACACATACACACAGGATTTTCTTACTATACCGATTCATTTCCAAGGCAATGAAACACTTCCATGTGTGTCAGATTAATGAAACAAAGAAATGAAAGTGTGAAGCATGAATATGATCAGATGGAAGAATAAGTTTGCGGTGAAGCATGGACCAGAAACGACTGGACTCATCAGATATCCACTCTGCATGAACGAAGACTGCGAGAAAATCTGAAACTGGCACAAAGAATGAAGTCCTCATGTGGGTGCAGTTGTACCTGCAGCAACTGAACTGAATATCGACCGAACTGGGTCGGCGGAGTTGCATTCCCGGAGAATTGCTCGATCCGGGAATATACAGATACTGAGAATATAAAGTCCGTGCGATCGTAGGATTGACTCCTGATGTGACCGGTCGATGTTGCACTAGTTGGTGAAGATCTGCCATTTGAGTGCTGTGTACTGGACTTAGACCGCCGCTGATCACTTGATCGCGTCGCCGTTACTTGTGGACTGGTTTAGATCAGAGCCTGTTACATTAAAGATGACCGTAACAGTACTGGCCGACGATCCACAGCAAATCAGCGAGCTCGTTAACTTGTTAGATATTGAAAGAAGATGCTGATTCAACATCATGTCTGGTTTAGCGCTTCAACACGTTGCCGCAGATTTAATATTGAAAACTACTGATCCGCAGATTGTGTGTAGCTTGTATTTTGATCAGGACGCTTGGTTTGCGGGAAGCGGCGATGAGCCTAGCTCGCTGCAGTTCTGCTGGGCCGCGAAGAGACTATCGATCTGTGAATCCATGGACGTAGTGGTAATTACTGTCATTTTTCAGTGCGATCGGTGCAGGTTCGCGTGCGTGGACAGTTTCTGATTCGGTGGATATCCTTGATGTTCATTTGGGTGACTGCTCAGTGATCTCTTCCCAACGAACTTGTTTCACTGGGAAAAGAAGACACGAGAATATCCATCTAGGCAAATCCCAAAACGATCTTTGCAGTGGGTGCATCTTTTGCAACCAGCCTAGATACTAGAATCAAAAGAAAAATTCATACCCATATATATTTTATGTATCAACTGTTCGAGAGTGTTGAATCTTGTGTTAGCGATTGCGGATCATCCTGATATTAAAAACTTCAGTGAGTTACATGCCAATGCAGCAATCCTGAACCAAGTTCCTTTCAGTTTACGGTTAAATTTAGTCAAAACTCCACTGGGGTCAAATTTCAACAAACAAAGGAGTCCCAACATTTACTTGAATGCATGTCAACCATTTTAATTCTTTTTGTCCCATTCCAAATTCTCCATCTTAATTTCAACACCTGAATAGAATGTAATCTTTTACTTGCGAATTCTTGATGATTCATCAAGTGTTCACATCCAGGTGCTACACAGCGCTACAAAGCACAGCACACGTGCGACTCCATGAAGCAATCTGTCCTGACGAGGATTTTCAAGGTTATTCATGTTGACGATGAAAACAGAAAACTCCCTACGCTTTTAGACCTTTTGGTGAATCCTGAAAGACGCCTTGAGTCCCAAGCACCACACAGGGCTGTGTAACTTTTTACTATGGTCAATTCTTACACCGACAGAGGCACTGGTGTAGGATGCAACACCATCCCAAAGATATCGTTTTCTCTGACTGCGAGTATTTGAAACGTGAAGCCCCAGCTATGAATCCTGGTCACAAGTTACCACATTATGGGCAGAAGCACCGGCTTGTAAGCGTAAATATTCGGCATGTCATCAACAAAAGTCTGGAGCATCTAGTCGTGCTGCTGTCTGCTTTTGACCATAGCACCCACATTTTGACTATTTTCCATGATAAAATACCTCCTTTTCAAGTCTTTCCGTCCCATTTGTGACCTCAGGGATCTCGCATTCCAGCCTGGTCAGCATTCAAGAACTCATGATCATAGTTTTGGAATCATTTAACATTTGTTGAAGAAGTTACTATTTCAATGATTTCCACGCAACGAACAGCATGTGCACGTACCCATGGCATATCAGTCATGGTTTGATTCGGAAAGTTACCTCATGATCTAACAACACACCGAAAATTCCAGATTCCACGTAATCTCGTCTCGTCTGGTCTCGTCTCTATTGTTCAAGGGTTTCGCTCTCTACAGAATTACGTATTGGACCAAGTCTGCCGAGATTAAGTAACAAACGATCCATTCGCACATTTCCGCTGAATGCCAGGATTCTATTCATCTGTCAATGCTTGATTAACTACATTCAAAACAATTTATGAGGAGAATTTCTTCATAAAAAAAGGAGGTGGAAGGGAAGACACCAGAGGTGAGAAAATGACTCACGTAACAAGACCTCATGTTGAGATTATAAGAATGTCATGCGAGGTTTGTCACACGTATTCATCACATCTGTAGCCTTGGGATCATAATCACTCTTGACCGAAGCGGAGACCAAGAGGAGACCACGCCTCTTCAGGCTGATCATTGCAACGCCGTGTAAATGCAAACCTTGTGGAGGAACTGCAATTTTCAGCAATCATCATCATCTACAGCCATGAGTTCAGTGGACTCACCTGCATGTGGTGCAGCAGCTTGCCTGAAAAGACTTCCAGTATGAACGGTCGAGTGAACCGATAGGGATAATGGAATGACACGAATCAGTGCAGCGCAGAACAGTAACTGGACTATAGAATGCTTGGTGATGATTCCATACCAAGGCAGGAAAAAGAGAAAGAAAAGACAAGATAATTCCATATCACCGTCCAAGGTTTGTACTTACCACCCTACCTGCACTGAATTAGTCCATGGATTGTTTGTCAGTCCTGGCATTTTTGTTTTCATCAAGGAACAAAGCTCTTCGACCTGGAGGTATTAAGCCCAAACACCGGTCTGTGTTGAGAGGGGGCTTCGGATCTTGGCTATGGTCTTCACCCCGGAACCTAGAATGACTGGGAATGGAGGGAGCAGTCTGGGCTCATGATGGAATGATCCCGCCCAGAGGGTAGGGAGTCATTCTGGCCAAGTCGGCGAAGAGAATTTTGTAATCACAGGAGCGGGAGTTTTTTTCGTCGCGGACGCAATGATATTCCTCGTCTGCTTAGTGAAAACCGTCTGCTTAATGATACTCGCCACTAGGGTTAGGGTTATCGTTTTCACAAAAGCTTCACGCCGTTTCAAGCCTTGAGGGGTAGGGTTCTCTTCGTCGCAAAGTTCAGGCCCAAGGACGTTCAACAATGCCCCAGCAGCACATACCTGCAAAGCTTCGTCGCAGAAGATTTTTTAGCAGAAACTCGCGACGATGGAGTACTTTTACGAAAAAATATAACCAGGTAGGGCATGTGCATATGTGATTGGTTACCTGCGTCTGGACCTCCGTGCTTTGAAGCAGCTTGATGAGCGAGTTGATAGCATCACTGTCGCGGATAAGAAGGCGACTTGCGACCTCCCGTGAGACATTCTGCAGTGCACCCGCGGCAGAGCCGCAAACACAAGACTGGGTGTGGTGGAGAAGCCTAACCAGCCACCGGATACCCCCTCTTCGCCGAATCACGCGGATGGAGTCCACATCAGAACTAATGTTGTGTAGCGCTCCAACTGCCCGTGCCCTGACCTATACCAAAACGCGAACAGCGAACTATTACTCACGTCTGCGACCTACTCGAAATTGCAGGTGTCTAATCATTCATGAACATAGAGGAGGATTTTGTACGTTGAGGGATCCGGAGGACAGAAGATCCACCAAAGGTGTTATGGCACCCAAGCTGCGAACCACTGTCCGACCTTCCGGCTGAAAGCAGATGCTCTGTAGCGCCCCAGCGGCATTAGCCTGAAGCTCCTCATCTTTCGATGTCAGAAATTCAACCTGTCGAAACGATTCACTGGTCAGAAAGAAATTGTAATGCAGGATATTACGAAAAATGATAAACAAGAGGAATCAAGGTTAGGTTAAATTACCAGAGCAGACGCTCCTCCGCATGCTAATAAGGCGCTCACATTGTCCTTCTCGTAGCAGACGTTGAGCACCACGTTGGCGCCCTCGGCTAGGATCTTGGTGTCCACGGAGTGATCGCTGAGATGCTTCAGCAGCTGAGCTATGGCCTTCTGCCCCAATGCCTTGCGGTTTATCTCCTTGCGGGACAGGACCTTGAGTTGTGTTAGCAATGGTAGCAAAGTCCGCTGCTCAATTAACCATTTTGTAGGTTGGGAGAGCTTCGCTTTTGCCTCCTCTAATTCTCGAGCATCCTGGCAGTCATCGTTGCCAGCACTCAGCGGACTGAGAGATTCCATCATTCCCTTCAAGGATGAACCCCAGGAATCTAAACTGGCAGGCTCCTAATCTTCTCCATCAAAGCCAGACATTCCATAGCGTCGCAACTTTTCTGTCCTTGTCAAATCAAACAAGTCCTAATCGATCATGTCCTAAAACAGGAATCGAACATCTGAAAAAAGTACTCGTCACGCCGCACCACAGAAATCGTCACAGGGGTTGTAAGTGACCTCTTAGATTCACATTTGAGAATTGACGATTCGAAAACTCGGAGTAGATATCAAAGATCTGACACATTTCAAGGTTGTGAAGATTTCCGAGACTCTGAGAGACAGGAAGGTGGAGAATGCTATCAGCTGAACCTTGGAGATCAAATTAGTTATTCTGGTTAACCCGTTGTTGAATTCCGGAACCATCGACGTGATTGTTGTGTTTCATCTAAGATGAGACCTCACGTGCTCCTCATTCCAGATGCAATCTCGCAAATTCCACGAGTGGTTCATCTGCAGCAATTTGATCCCCACCATGGCGACCGCCGGTCGGCAGTGTCCTCACCTCTCATGCAGTTTGCAACCATGGTGCAGCTCATCCCAGCTCCAGGGCATCGTTTGCGAACTCTCAGACCTTCTCAATGCTGAAGGTCGTGTCTGAGGTTTACAAATTTGAGTCGACAAACGTTTATGAGTTTCAATTGCTATACTGGCTGCAGATCTCATTGGCCAATCTTGTGACACTGATTGAGCTATTACCCTCATGAGAAGTTCCAGAATATGAAGGTGAATTCAGCGAGAATCAATTCAACGAGACAGTTCTTTTCGACACGGAACATCCCACCATCTCGTTAACGTACTTCTCAGGATCCAACTCTGCACCCTGAAATTGTCTCCAAAGATTGCTGCGACAATAATAGCATCCTTCACTATTGAACTAGACGAAATCGGTGACGGCATACTTTTTCATCGTGTATGAGCCGCACTTCTTCCTCTCCAGATCTATGTGCAAAAAAAACAATACCCAAGATGATTTATTCATGGTATACACGAGTATCAGGAGCTGCAAATTGTCATGCAAATGACTCAAGAAGCAATGGCTGATTTGTCGTTCCACCACCCAGGTATCGTCTTACATGCAGAGACTGATGCTGCTGCTTCGCTAAGTGGATTGTGGCTTTGGCAGCTTCAGTTTTTCTCCCACAAATCATGGCAAATCAAAGTCTTTGAAGAGTCTTCAGATGGGTGGTGATTTCTAGTAGTAAAAGTATGAGTGGTGTTTTCACAATCACACCAAGCACGCAATCTATCACAAAATTTCTCAGGAAAAATGAGTTTAAAAATGTTGTCTCGGAGAAGTTCGGACAACCTACCGTTGAGAAGTGTCTGATTGAACTTCCAGTATTGGGGATATTCCTGGAGAATCCCTGCAATGGAGGGATTCTTCTGGAACTCAAAGATGTGAAATTTCGGGACTCCCTAGCGAAGATGTCATTGGAGGCAACAACAAAGCTCGACTGAAAAAGAGCTCAAGAAAAAGGTCATATTGTATTGAATGACATCACTATTTGAGAACTGAATCTATAGTGAAAGTTTGAATTTCAGCTATTCAAAAAGTACTTTTGTTGACATGTAGGAGGTTTTAAAATGAGAGAACAAGGAAACATGGTGCCCCAAGTCCATATACTTTTTGATTTGCAACAAGTTGTTATAACTTTATTGAGCATTATTGGATGAATCTAAGATACAACTATTATAAATATTTTTTTTTTCTAAATTCTATAATCTTTTTTTGTTATCGAAGGTCCATTGCATTAGGTGAATATAGTTTGATTTTAATTTGGAGATTTTTTAGTTAATTTTTTTGTATGTTTTTATTTTAAACAATCATTATTTTATAAGCTTGTCAATATTAATTGTCTTGTATTTTTGTTACTACAAATATCTTCTAAAAGATATTAAGTTTCTTCAAATTTAAATTTTTACAAACAAATATTACAAATAAAATTCCAAATAACTTCAAATTTTAAAAATATTATAGTATATTATTATATAAAAATAGATTATTACTCAAAAATATATTATCTACTATAATAGATGCTATGATTTTATATATATTTATACTATTTTTATTTAATGCTTTAGAGATTTATTAGTTTCAATGTAAGATTTAGAATTAAATTCTCTCTTAGAATATTTTAATTTCATTATTTTAAAACCATCATTTTTTATAATTTCAAGTAATTAGTTTTAGATTTAAAAATAATAATTGGTAAGAAGTTTGATTCTATAAAATATAAAGCTATCTAGTGTTTTCATTTAGAAGGTTAAATACTATTATAAAGAATATTAAATCACCAATCTAGAAAGACTATTCAAAGTAGTTCCAAAAAGTCATGTCTTTTATGTTAAGTCTATATTATTTTTAGATTATTTTAAATAATTATTTTATTTGGTATAATTTATAATTATATATATTTTTTAAATATTTAATATTCATATAATTATAAATTAAGAATTACTATTTTGATCCATATTCTTCTAATCATATTCTAATTTTTAGATCTAAGAATCTATTTATATTTTACATTAAATAACCAAGTAAAATATAACTACTATTTATCAAAAGTAGCTATTGCTACTTTTATATATCTATATCATATGAATTTTATTATATTTGATTATCATATTTTAAAAGCTATAAATAACCATTTATCTAGTACATCTATCTTAAGTATAATAACACTTATTCCTTTCATCTTTAGATTTAGAATATATATTCTATACAACTTAGGATCATATAAGAAATTGTATATTATTCTATAAGAATTTTTCATCATCAATTTGATCTTTTACATTATATTTAGAATTCTTATTTAAATAAAGATAAAAAATAAATAAATTAAAGATAATAAAATACCATTAGCCATGGTAATTCTATCAACTATATTTAATCTTGTAGTATATTATAATCTAATTTAAAACTTATTGGATCAATAAGAAAATTATTGGAATTAATTATTTACAAAAAAAACCAAATAGGATGCTTACGAACTTTATAACTTCATCATTTCTTGACTAAATCCAACCAAACTTCTTTATCCAATATAATTCTAAATAGAGTTTATTTATTAATATACAACCAATTTGGTCCAATTAATTTTTAAACCAAAAATAATCTTAATTTCATATAGTATTAATATTATATTATTAATAATTTTTTTAATAATTAAAATAAAATTGTTAGTATATTGAATAATTAATTTTTAAGTTTATTTTTTAATAGAATTATATTTTAAATATTATATAAAATTATATATTAAATAATTTATTTTTTACAAAGAAATTTAAAAAATATTTATTACTTTCAAAAATATATGATAAAATAGAGTTTAAAAAAGGAATTTAGTTCAAATAGATACTCACTACTTCTTTCAATTCCTTCCAATTATTGGTACAACCATTCTCCGTAGACTCATCTGCAAGAAGTATGAAAAGCTTGTCTCTCAAGACATCATCAAGACCATTTAAAAATAATTCTACCTTTCTAACATCCAATGATTGTCTCTTTAAAGATGAGAGTTGATAAAATCTCTTTTCAAATTCTTTCAAGAATTCATAAAGATCCATATGCATGCCTGGTTGTAATTCTATCAAATCCAAAAACTTTTGCTTGGTAATCCTATCCTTATTTGTATCAATAAATTCTTCTTTCAAAAATTCTTGAAATTTTGACCATGTCTCCACACCCCCTTCAAATAATCTCTTCACTTTTTTATAAATCCCAAATTCAATAGCCAAATAGAAGCTTGAAATCATCTTTGCCTTAGGGATTTAGCATGTCTCCATCTCGCATGTATAAACTTGTAAAAACTTAATGATGTTGCATCCTTCAAACCTCCCAAATTTATTGATGATTCCTTACAATGCCTTTGCAATATCCCTTTCAATTGCTTGCATCTTTTATTGCTCCTCTATGAATATATAAAAAGCCTTAAAAAATTCATTAATATTTGGCCCATCCAAAATATTCAACCTATCCAAAGAATTTGATAAAATATCTTCCATTTTGTTCTACAATGTTTAAAAATATTCCTTAAAATACTCTAATAAATAACTTATGATACTTCAAAATGCTCTAAGTTGTCTATAAAGCCATATAATGCTCCATAATAATTCAAATGCCATTTTTATTTTCTAAGATATTTTCTAAAGCTCAAAGCTTCAAAAAGCTTCAAAATCAATCCTCTTGCCATCTTGTCCTCCTTTGCTATCTTCACTTGTTGCTCTATTTGTAACTCCACTAGAAGCTCCATCCAAAGCTCCATCAAAAATATATAACTCACCAAAAGACTTTGATGACACATCCTCCAATTTGATTCACAATGCTCAAAAATGTCTTTCAAAGTATTCTAATAATATCTTATAACACTTTAAAATGCTCCAAGATATCTATAAAGCCCTATGATACTCAATGATAATCCAAATGCCATTTTTTATTTTCTAAGATGTTTTCCAAAGCTCAAAGCTTCAAAAAGCTTCAAAATCAACCCTCTTGCCATCTTGCCATCTTGTCCTCTTTTGCTACCTTCACTTATTGCTCCACTTGCAGCTCTATTAGAAGCTCCAATTGATGCACTATCCATAATTCCTCCTTCAACTCTTTTTTCTTCCTTCTTCATAAGTCAAATAAATCAAAAAAATCCTAATAATCTTCTACTTCAAGCTTTTACATCGGGTTCACCAAATTATGTTGTATGTCATGAAATCTTGCTTGAGAATGCTCCAGGCACCTAGCTGTAGAAGATAAAAAAAAATATGCAATAATAATTAGTCTCAATCTCTCTAATCAATCTCTAAATAGTCCTTAATTAAATCTTATCTAAATCCTAATCAATCCTAATCAAATCCAAATAAATCCTAAAACAAATCCTAATTAAATCTTAGTCAATCCTAGTCAAATCCTAGCAAATCCTAAAACAAACCTTAGTCAATCTTAATCAAACTCTAATAAATTCTAAAATAATCTTAATCAATTGTAGTCAAATCTTAACAAATCCTAAAACAAACCTTAACTAAATCTTAATTAATCTTGGTCAAATCCTAACAAACCCTAAAACAAATCCTAGTCAATCTTGATTAAATCCTAACAAATCCTAAAACAAATCCTAACTAAATCCTAGTTAACCCTGGTCAAATCCTAGCAAATCCTATTCAAACCCTAAAAAAATCCTAAATCCTAAATCCTAATCCTAATCAAATCTTAAATCAAATTCTAATCAATTCAAATCAACCTTAGGAAAAATTAGAACCTCAATATCTATCAATTAGACTATTGATCTTACTTAAAACTTTGTATACCTTTCAACCTCTTAGTCAACAACAAGCATAACAAATTTGAAGGAAATCAAACTTACCAAATGAAAGAAAAATCCTAAAAACTCCTTCTCCAACCTTGATGCTGGTCTCCTTCTCCAACCTTGATGCTGATCTTCTAATGCTAATTTCTCCCTTTTTCATCATTCAATCAGTCTCAAATCTCTCATATGTGTAGAAAAACAAGTCTACTACCTATATACACAAATTTCATTCCAATCCAACTAGAAAATTGCTTAAGATCTCAAAAATCCCAACTGACCTTCAAAACTTAATTCCCAAGACCTTGACCTACTTAAACCTCAATTACATATAATTAAACCATTAGATTCAACTCAAATTTATAGCACCCTACAAACACTATTGTGTACACCAATCTACAAAATATCACCCATAGATCTATAACCAATCTCACAGAATGCTCAAAAATATAAATCCTAATATATTTCACAAAATCAAAGTCATCCCAAATCAATTTTGACTTTGCAAAGCCATTACAAAGTCATTACCAACTCAAATCACTTCTAACTAATGCTTAAAGAAAGATCCTCTAGTCTGCTCTCTAATCCCATCTTTCGATTTGCAAAAGGCCTATCGACCTGCCGTAGGCATGTGGTTTTGTGCCTTGGAGTCAGATTCCAATCCTGACTCATAACCGGTCCTCTCCGGATATCTATTTTGAGATTTTTGTGGTAAATTTTTCTATAACCTATTCTTAATTCCTTCCTATATATGTCTATATTATTTTATTTTCCAATCTACTTTGTTTTGTCTTACTTATGGTACTACAAAATAAATAGAAGTTCATTTATAAAAAAGGCAGCATTAATATCCATTAGTTTTGTTCCCTTTTTACTATTATCTATTTTTCTAAGATAATTTGCTACAATATTTTGAACTAAGATCTTCTATAATATACTATTTCTACACTCTTTCACCTAATAATTGTATTACATCACAACAGCGGATCAAAAGTTTTTTGGCAAATTGAATAATGGAATTAGAAAGTAAACTTGAGAGGTTTTACATAGGATTTGATTTGGAGTGATTTGGATCAAATCTGACTTTGTAAGAGCTTTGCAAAGTCAAGGTTGTTTTGGGTGACTTTGGATTTTATGAAATAAAATAGGATTTTTGCTTTAAGCAATTATAAAAGTTTTATAGCAGATCTATGGCTAAAATTTTGTAGGTTGGTTGGTATTGTTGTTGTCAATCTGTGCTACAATTTTGAGCTTAATCTAATGGTTTAATTGTAAATAATTGAGATCTAAATGGATTAAGATCCCAAAAATTGGATTTTGAAGGTCAGTTAAGATTTTACAAATTTTGAGCAATTTGCCAATTAGATTTGAATGAAATTTGTGTCTACGGAAAGAAGACTTTATTTTCTATGCATGTATGAAATTTGAAAGCAATTAAATGGTAAAAACATGAGATTTAGGTATTGGATTACTAGCATTAAAATTAGAGAAGGAGGCCAGCCAACACCTAAGCAGATTTATAGATTTTTCTTCTTTTTGGTAAGTTCAATCTTCTTGAAACTTAATATGTTTATTGTCAACTTAGTTGTTAAGGCGTGAGTAAATTTTTAATCAAGATCAATAGTTTATTTGGTAATTATTGAGGTTCTAAAACTGCCTTAGGAATTGCTTAGGGCTTGATTAGGATTTATTAGGATTTAGGATTTGGATTTAAAATTTAATACTTGATTAAGGTTTTATTAGGGTTTCATTAGGGTTTCATTTATTCTTTTTTTTGTAATTTCTTTAAGATTGGATCAAAGCTTGATTAATATTATTAAAGTTTAATAGAAGTTATTTAGAATTCTATTAAATTTATTAGGATATTGTTGTTGCATGTTTTCTTTTTATCTTCCACAGCCAGGTGCCTGGAGCATTCTCAAGCAAGACTTCATGTATTACGACATCAGAGCATTCTTGAATAAGACTTCATGACATACGACACCAATCCATTTAAGTTTTAATAGCCTTTAATTAAACCATTAGATCAAGTTCAAACTTAAAACATACACTTAGTACAATTACAATCACAAATCCACAAAAATTCATCCATAGATCTATAATCAAACTCACAACATGCTCAAAAATATAAACCCCTTTTTATTTCACAAAACCTAGAATCATCCAAATAAACCCTGAGTTTGTAAAGCTCTTAGAAAGCCAATATTTATCTAAATCACTCAAAACTAATGCTCAAAAAAAACTTTTAAATTTTGCTCTCAAATTCCACTCTCCTATCAACCAAAAAACTTCCTATCTGCCATAGGTACACAATTTTATATCCTAAGATCTAATTTCAACCTTGAATCATAACTGGTCTTCTTTGAATATCAATCTAGGATTTTTTTAGATAATTCTTATTAAAAACTTTTCTTTACTTTAATCTTAAGCCTATAGTTGTATTTTTGCTAATCTATCTTGTCTTATTTTGTTTATAGTCCTATAAAATAAATAGAAGTCTTTTTTATAACAAGGCAATATTAACACTTAATAATTTTACTATCTCTCTATTTTTTTTATTTATTTATCTATGATTTTTAAAATAATTTTATAACTTAGTCTTGAACTAAGCTTCTCTATAATATAAGTCTTCTTTTGTCCTTTCATCCTATAGCCGTTGTCAAATTATAACATATTTATGTAGTAAAATATATAAATAAGAATGATTTTTTATTTAATATTTAAATATCTTGGTTCAATAGGAACTCAAAATACTTAAAAAAGGTTTCATAAAAGCCTCTTAGATTATTTTCTTGTCTTAATAGCTAATAGATAAAAGTTAGTTATTAATTTTTCCTTCTAGATTATAAAAATTCTTTTATTATTTTTAAAAAGCCATAAATTAATAAAAATAGAATAGAAGAAATAAATAATTAGTATGGTTGATACTAAGATTAAGTTGAGGATAGGATCAAGCTAAAAAACCATTAGGATAGGTTGGATTGATACTTAGGGATTGACCGTGTATGGGACAAGGTCAAAATCAGACCTCTAGCCAAGAAAATAGCCACCAAGGGCAAAGTAGGGGATTATTTGGAGATCAATGATTAGGATTTGAGAGCTAGCTTTAAGCTTGTTCCAAAGGCATAAGACTTGTTTATATAAGATTTTGAAAGACTTTTTAAATATTGTCTAAAATTAAGGTTTATATTAGTGATTTGGATTTTATACAATAAAGCTAGGACTAGCACTTTTAGCTACTTTGTGCAATTGGTGTAACATCTATAGTTAAAATTTTGATAATGTGTGGATGATTGAATTTGCTAAGACTATACAAAAATTTGTAATAATCTAATAGTATAGTTAAGAGATGTTTGATCTTTGATATAAGGAGGTACCAAAGATTGGCAATTTAGGATTGTTTAGGATTTTTACAATATCTAGAGATCTAATATTCAAAACAAGAAGAAACTTAGCATAGTATTAGAAGACTTAGAGATCAAGCTATACATCAATTTTGAGTTGAAGTTAATGGTTGAAAAAAGAAAAAATTGCTACTCGAACATCTATATCAACTTTCAAGTTGGCAGCTAAGTGATATTAGTGTAGGTTTTGAATATTTTTTCATAGTTTGTAAGTTGGATTATACTAAAAAATTTTAAACATATAAAAGACTTATAGTGGCATTTATGGACAAAATTTCACATCAAGTAGTCCATTAGATTAAGAATTATAGCTTGCTGAAGCCTATTAATTAGGATTAGGACTTGCAACAAAAAATCTAAGTTGTCTAATTATAAAAGTGATAAGGCAATTGGATTTTGTGTATAGTTGAAGTTTTAAAGAAGAGTATGCAAGAAACTTTAATATGCAAGAAACTTTAATAGCCAAGTGTCCGATGCATTCTCAAAAAAGACAACACATAAATTGACATTGTATTACAATACAACATCTACCCCCTTTGAACTTGCGCATCCTCTAATATGCACCAAATAAATCATATGTTGTTGTTGGCTTTATATAAAATCTTGAATATCTTCATCAATTTCTTCTTCATTATTTTTGTTATCTAAATCAATACTATCTTTTTAGCTTAGAAAGTAAAAGTATTCAATAAGATCTTTTAGATTGGCTTCTAAATGTTGTTTAAATATCTTCATTTGCTTTTGAGCAATTGATATTTTTAACTTTGTTCCATTCAATTCTCTTAGCAAATAGGTTGTATTATCATGAACTATTATTATTATATATGGTCCAAACCATTGTTTAAAATTTTTTTATAAGATATTATGTTGATTATCTAAATTACTATTATAGACCAAAATCCAATCACCTTCTTCAATTACTTTAGACCTTAATCGATGTTATTTATCAAATTGAGCTTTGTTTTGTGACCTTATCCTTTTCAATTTTTTTAATACTATTTGCACATCTTTTGGTCTTTGTTCAAGTTGCCGAATCCTAATAGCTAAAATTTCTTTTCTTGTCAATCCATCTTTCTATAGTAGCACATTCTAAGTTGATACTTTTTTTTCAATCGATATAATAGATTTTTGACCTATCATAAGATCAATAGGCATGTACTATGTTATTGAATACATGTACTATGAATTATTTACTCAATTTATAATGCAAATGGTAAGACTTAAAGCCATTCTTTTATTCTTCCATTACAAGCTTTAATTAATGCCTTTATAATTGGTAGATGACTATGTTCATTTTTTACATTTGTTTCTAGATTACAAGTAATAGTCAATGATAATTTAATTCTACACCTTTTAAAGAATTCATGAGCTTTTCTTGTATTTAATTCTCTATAATTTGCAGTGACCTTTTGCATACATCCATAGTAGCAAATAATATCTTTAAGCAAAAATCTACAAATTCCTTCAATAGACTTTGTTCTTAATGCTTGTCCTTCAACTTGATTTGATAAATCCTTGTAAGCCAAGGCTAAATATCTCATTTTTTATAATTCAACTAATATAATAATTAAATCAACAACCCATTTAAAATGAATAGCCAAAAGATATGTTGGATGTAAACCATCTCAATATTATATATTAGAATATATTTAACAAATTGTATATGATATTATAAATAAAAGTACATCTTGATACATATTTTTCTACTAATATCACTCTTTAAGTTTAGCAAATGTGGCCCAAATTCCCCTATGTACCGCCTATAGATTGTTATGAAATTCTCTTAATAATTTTTGTTGGTTTTTTTTATTGCCTATTATTTGTTGTGGCATCCCAATTCCTTTCTTTTGTCTTTTCTATAAAAATCTTTTTTGAAGCAAAAATCCATATTTTTTTTTTTTTTTTTTAAATTTAAAATTTTTCTATAGACCAATTTATTTGTTTAATCAAGATATTTAAATAATAACCAATATTCAACAATTCTTCTTCATAAAGCTCTTTAAAAAATAGCTTGTTTTCCTTATTAAGATTTAAAATTAAGTAAAATTTTATTCCAAAATCATCAATGTCTTCAATCATCTCGTCTTCATTATCATATCTTGCTCAAGATAACATGTCTACTATTAAATTATCTTTTCTAATAATATACATAAATTCTAGATTTTATGACTTGATATAAGCAATCCATCTTAGTATCGCAGTATTTGGTGTCTTACAATTAATTATTATTCCAAGCAATAACAAGTAATATGTTTCAATTACTACCATTGCATGAATGAAATAGTTTTTTTTTGCTTTCATTATCAAAACAATTCTCCATAGTTCTCTTTTCACTTGTGAATATACATGTTAGCGAGTACTCAAAATCTTAGCTCCAAATTAAACTGCAAATCTATTTCTATTTAAATCATCTTGACCTACATCCCATCCAATAGCAATAGGATTAGTATCTATAATAAGAATTATTTGTCTATTGCATTCATAATCAATTTTTCTTTGAATTGGAGGTGATAATAATAACAATTTTAGCCTTTGCATTGCTTTAGTATGCTTCTCTTTTTATTTAAATCAATAATCTTTCTATAATAATTCATATAATAGATCTGCTATATAAATATAATGAAGAATACATATACAATAAAATATGAATGCATCCATAAACCTACGTACTTTTGTTATAGAATCACATGTTTCTTTCATCCTTCTAATTGCATCGATTTTGCTCGAATCTGATTTTTTTCCATAAATTCCACATAAATACCCAAAAATCACAATTTCTTGTATCCTAAATGTAGATTTTGCTCTAGATAGTATAAAATAAACTTCTTCAAGTCGAGTTAAAATCTTTTCATAATCTTGTATATAATCAACAATATACTTGTGACACCTCTTCTTATCTAAAGTTTCATCTTTTTTTTTCCTCTTTATATACTTTTATAAGAATATTATCTAAAAAAGGTATAGTTTTTTTAAGAATGAAGTCTCTCAACACCTTATTCATTCCATTCATCATATGTCCAACTAAATTAATAGCACCTTGTAGAAGAATACATATTTTAAGCACTCTAAGTAGTGTTCTCATTATTATCATATTTCTATTTTTATATACAAGTTGAAATTGATCATAGCCTAATATAAATCTTTCATTGAATAAATTGCCCTTCCTACAAATGCTTTGGCAAATTCATCTACTAAAGATCTTATACCTATATTCCTAATAGTTACTACATTTACTAGCTGCATATCTTAGATAAATTATAATAATCCATTTTTCTTATGCACCATAAATCAACAACTAGAATACAGAGCAAAAAAAGGCTCTAAAATCTTCATTTGTATCTTTTCTTTCAAAAAATTCATCAATTTAGATGAGCCCTTGGTATTGGAATTGGTCTCAAGTTCTAAGACGTATATGATATTGTGAAGATAACTATAAGAGATATATTATTAGGATTCATACATCCTATCTCATGAGATTCAAAAACAAATGATTTACCTTGTTTTGCAAGTATCTATTTGAAATATATAATTTCTTCCAACAATAAAGAACCATCAAATCTAATCTTTAATTTTTCAAAAGTTTCTTTAGTAAATTGATGTTCGATATTTATTAGATCTCTTAAACTCTTTTCTCTTGATGCTTCTTCTATTTGTTCTTTAGAATCCTCCAACAAAGGTCCTATAATAAGTTTCACCTTCTTATTCATTTTTTATATTTTGTTTCTACAATAATTTCTAGTGCTTGAAAAGATTCAAGTATAGAATAGATTTCTCTTGAATAAATTTATATAATTTTATTATCATCTCTTAATCCAATTGATATAATTAATTTCAAAGAATCTTCTAATCCATTTTCTTCATAAACACCAAAAATCTTTTCATTATCTTCTACTGTCTTTAATTTACATAATTCTTTTTCAATATTACATAGGCTTTTTTTTTTTTTTTTTTTAAATCTTCAACTTTCTTATATATAATACATCTATTTTCAAAAATATCAATAAAACTTATATCAAAGGCACTTATATCTTATAAGAGTATTGTTGTTCTTGTTTGTCTCACTTACTCTACCAATACTGCCTAGAATAAATCTATAAAGGGAGATTCAAACACAGGGAGAGACTATCCGCATTGAGTTAAATTGTTAGGATCCTATAACTAACTACCTATTGAACATTAGAGTCTAATGCACATGTACACGTTTTTCTCTAAAATACTGCCGTCCACTCTACTGGTTCTGCTATTCCACAACTAAAGATACTTTGTGACACAATCCTCCACCAATATTCCTATTGTAATCTTCTATCTTCTTTCAAATTCATAATAACAATTGGCAATGTTACACCATTTTCATAGACTGCATACACCCGCTTCTTTCTCCAATTACTAGAAATAATTCCTCACCTACAACATCTCTCGAAACAAATTGTTACTCCAATATTCTCCATCGCTCAACTCTCACAATCAATACGGCATGACACTCACATCCACAACCAAACTTCATTGACATAGCCGGTCTTCAACCTCCAATTCATCGCAAAGAACTTCACGTAACAAACAATCATAATTTCTTACTCATCCACATATATATAAATTTTTTGTTTTATTACTGTACTTCATCATTAACATAGTATAACCCTTCGGAATAGAATCTAGATCTTTCACTACAGTCTAACAAAAGAAAAGAGAGAGGTAGCACCAAACTTACCCCGGCTCAGGACTATCATAGTCTGGCCCCAACTCTCCCATACCGAATCGATTTATACTTGCCGTCTCTATGTTAACTGCTTCACAACTGATGATAACTATTTTTCTTAACTTCTTCATCCATTCTGCCTTCTAAATTGGCCATTCATTAGCTTCCTGCCTATTCTTAATCCTACAAACTATGTATTGTAAATCCTAAAATTCCTATCCATTCTACATAGCCCTACTCCTAATTGTGCAGCGCCCTCGCAAACAAAGAATTGGTAAAAATATTTGTTATGAAGCTGGCTCTTGAGGTTGGGATGCTCTTGGATTTGTAAGAGGTTCTTTTGTGTCTGATCCTAATGGCAGGTCCTCATCTTCCTCCAATAAATCAATATAGTTACTCTTCAACTGCGTTGATAAATCTTCATTATCTACTTCCAATTCTCGAACTTGAGCCTCCAATTGTAAAATCCTGGCATCTTTCGCCTCTAATTGGCGCCCTTGTTGCTTTATCTTCTCTTCTAGCTCACTAGTACTCAAAACTGGTGGAGCAAAATACTGTGTT
Source organism: Physcomitrellopsis africana (assembly GCA_036785485.1). Lineage (NCBI taxonomy): Eukaryota > Viridiplantae > Streptophyta > Bryopsida > Funariales > Funariaceae > Physcomitrellopsis > Physcomitrellopsis africana. The sequence goes on along the minus strand of JAWRVF010000458.1, from coordinate 246,943 downwards.
GAACTGACATTGGCCTCTCAATTTTTCGGCTTGTCGCTGAATGCAAATTCTGTACTCTGTGCTCGGGTTCAATTCTGTATTGGTCTCCCAATTCTACTTTTTCTTATTCCAATTTCACTGCTTTTTCACGTTTTGCCTGCAATTGACACTTCAACGCTTCCCGTTCCAAATCCCATATCCTGTAATTCTCTATTAATTCTTGTTTTTGATCGTTCAAGTTTCTTTAAATGCGATCTTTATCATTTGCCCAATTTTTCTTTTCCTCTGCTAACTTTCGCTCCACTGCCAGCTTAGATTTCATCTTTACTCTAATTAAGTGACCTTGTTCTATAATTCAATGGCTTTTCTCTATTATCTCCTTTCGGCTCAACTCCAATTATTGTTTTAAATTTCCTTCCAGCTGATCCACTGTAAGTTGCAATTGAGAAATTTGACCCAATATTACTTCCGTGAGGTTTCCTCCTTCTAGTATTCCAGTGTTCAAAATTGGAGCCTCAGTCATCCTTTCAATTACTGCACAAATTAAAGCTCGCCTTGGTGTCATCTCTGAGATAGCCTCCTGTTCCTACGATCTACTTGATTCTCCAATTTCGTGCACCACTACCCTTGGACAAACTGGTAAATTCTGCATACCTTATTGTGGCATTAGAGAAGGTACACTCTTCTCCCCTGCTGGTTGACTTAACGTATGTCTTGATAACTTGGTCTGGCGTAGTTAGGCATCATGAAATTAATTTTTCTGTTTTCCTTGACGTTTTTTGCGTGGATGCGGGTTCTTCTGAAGGGCTTGATTAAAAACCATGCTTAGCGTTCTGTCGCATCAAACAACAAGCGTTTGGACATATATGTGGTATGTCGGTTCAAGCCTAGCCACTTTTGAACAAACCGCATCCACTCCGCAAGCTCTAAAGTAAGTGCCTCTGCCACTTTCCAGCCTTGATTCTTCTCAAAAGACGTCATGTCGCCTTTGAAGTAACTTCTCGATCTGAAGTCACTCGACACTTTGACTCCTACCGCTAATTCACCTATTGGTAAATATAATACCTTCTGTAAGATACTCTCATCGATCCCAATTATTCTCCCTTTTACTACACTAGAGCCATCCTCTGGGTCGTAATTTTTTATATACTCTGCCACTAGTTCTACATCAATTAGAGGCAAATTATCCGATCCTCGCAAAAACACGTACATCTGTGCATTTCTAAAATCTCTCTATCTTTGTAGAAACCAACAAATTTCCAACTTCATTGGCTCCATGTTAGTGACCACCACGAGGGACGGTGTTGTGAAGTAAATATATCCATATATAGAAACCTAACTTAACTATCTTTTCTTCAAAATTTTATTAAGATCTTTCTTTCTTCTTACCAATCTAAGTTTTTATATAGTTTAGGAAAAATTTCTCACTTTCTTTCTTTTTCTTTGATTAAATTTTTATCTTATCTTTAATCTTAATTTTAACTTTGATCTAGCCTTGAAACTTTCTTTTATTTCTTTTATCTTTTTTCCAATCTTAGATTTTAGTAGATTCAGGGTTATATTTGTAGATATAAGGAGTTTTGACTTTGAGATTGAATTTAGGATTTACCAAGGATAAATAGTAGTATTGGATGTCAATAGTCGACTACCATTAATAGTGCTGACTTGGAGGATTAGATTTGGGATTTTTATAACTTTGAACTATTAATTGTTGACTTGGACTTTGAAGACCTTGGCTGCGACTTTTTTGATGAGCTTGGAGGAGAAGAAGACGGGGTTTTTTGGCAAAGGCAAAGAAAGATTCAGAGAGAGCTTCTTCTTGGCATGAGTTTAGGTAGTAGAAACACAGGATTCAGAGCTTAGATGAGAGAGATATGCTTGTTTGAACTTAGGCTACTAATATGACACCTACTGTCACTTTTCAAGGTATATTAGAAGTTTTCAGATACTAGCAAGAAATCAAAAAGTTGGATTAGAAACTAGACTTCAAGCTACACATTTTATATCCAAGAATTGATAGAAATGAGTTTAGAATGAGTGAGATATGGCTAGTTAAACCCAGCAAACTAAACTGGGGTTTTGAAGAAGTTAGATAAATAGAAGGATTTGCTTTAAGCTAGAACTTGAGTTTCAAGAAGAATTTGAAGCTCATTTTTTGTGTACATATTACTTATACTATAAAGAGTCTATGTCTAAAATCTCATATCAATTGAGACTTTGATTAGGGAGTAATGGCAAATTTGTTCTCAGGTGTCTAGGGTTTTGACTTTTAAAAGTATCTGCCAAGGATTTGATGATATCTAACGATCGGCAATGAATTCATAGCTCAAAATTTATGTGATGAGGATCAAAGGTATGAGTTATGTTTTCCTAAATTTTGAGCTTATTTGAACAACTGGATCTTCAATTATGAATTTTCAAGTTTCGGTTGAGATTTGACTTCTAAAAGTATCTGCCAAGGATTTGGTGTTATCTAACGATCAGCAATGATTTCACGGCTCAAAAATTATGTGACAATAGTCAAAGGTATGAGATATGTTTTCCAAATTTTGAGCTTATTTGAATAGTTGGATCTTAAATTATGAATTTTCAAGTTTCTGATTTGGTTTTACTTATATAATTACTTGCTAATATTTTGATGATATCTAGTGATTGGTAATGAATTCACGGTTGAGAATTTTTGTGAAGATGACTAAAGAAGTGAACTCTATGCTTCCAAAATTTGAACTTATATAAATGCCTGGATTTTGATTTATAAATTTTCAAGCTTCTAGTTTGTTGATTTATTATACGCATGGTTTTGTGACTATAAAAGAAAAATTTAAAAAAAAGTTTGTGCATATTGGATCCAACTTGATTGTAAAGAGGGACCTTGCGTCTACCTGAAGCGGACTTTTGCCACGACAATGGCGATTGCAAATTACTCTTACTTCGCATGTTTTAGACATTCTTCTCTCTGTCCATAGCTCTCTTCAACCTTTCTATCGACATTGTATAATGCTGACTATGTACTCCTTGTTTGGATTAATTGTTACTTTCTGACAACAAAACACTCTATACTTCAATAAACATACACTCGGATAACCAAGCTCAAAACAGAATGCTAATGAAAACTCACACTAAGTGCCCCGCTCCTAACCTTTTACTCGGGGTCTAAAGCAACAATCCTTAAACCAATGTACCAGATCATCACTTCTGATTTGCCTGACTAGGCCATATTAGGATCCAAAACTGACCATCAGCCGTCTTTTCTAACCATCATGTACCTTCAATAAAGGTAAGCTATCATGAACAAGTACACCCTCTTCCCTCCAGTTTTGAAAATCCGTCCCGGATTTACGTAAAATAAAGACATAAATGATTGTCGTTAACTCGGATGATAAATTGAGTATCCATAAAATCTTCTAATTGAATTGAATCATTAGAAAAGGCTTCAATTACTTGATAGGGTCCATGCCAACGGACTTGGAATTTCCTCGAAAAATGGTGAAAGCGACTATCATAAAGAAGCACTAGATTATTAGGTATAAAAGATTTAAGACGTAATTTACTATCATAATAACTCTTATGGCGGCGTTGTATAGCTTTCATAATTAAAAGGGCCGTAGCCCTAACTTCATCCAATTTGTCCAATTGTGCTAACCGATGTTGGAGGGATTTCTTATCACCAAGATGTTCATCCAATGCAATTCGTAAACTTGGAACTTCCAATTCAATTGGTAATATTGTTTCTTGCCCATACACCAATTGGAATGGTGTGGAACTAGTAGTTACTTTATACGCAGTATGATATGCCCACAAGGCTGCGAACAATTTTGTATCCTAGTCCATTCCTACACCAGACACTGTTTTAATTAAAAAATTTCACAAAATATTGTTGGTCTTTTCAGTTTGCCCATTGGCCCAAGGGTGATATAGGATTGTCTTTCGATGCTTGATCTTGTATTTATCTGTCAAAGCTGGAATTGTAAAATTAATAAAATGGATTCCACCATCACTAACCAATTCTTTGAGACACCCAAATCGAGTGATAGTGTTCTCATATAAAAACGTAGCTACGATATTGGCATTATCAAATTTTGTTGCCATCGCCTCCGCCCATTTTGTCACGTAATCAATTGCTACCAAAATATATCTTTTCTGCCCATTACGCGAGGCTGGTGCGATTGATCCTACAAAATCAATACTCCATTTTTCAAACGGTGCTTGTACTAAAATTGGTACCAACAGCATGGCAGAAATTCCTGTAGGTATACCAATACGCTCACAAGGATCACAACGTCGGATGTATTGGTGTGCATCTGAGAACATTGTTGGCCACCAATATCCAGCCATTAAAGCTTTGCGAGTAGTGCTAGCACCGGCAAAATGCCCTCCACAACTATCCAAATGACATCCTTCCAATATAATATGTACTTCACTTTGAAAAATATAGCGGCATAGAATTCCATCTCTCCTTTGCTTATACAAGGCGTCTCCAATCATCGTATACGGAGTACTTTTTAAAATCAAGCATTTCTTAAGTTTTTTACTATATTTAGGTAGAAATTATGAAATGTCAGATACTGAATCAATTCACTATATTCTGGAGTGATCACGTCGACGGCAAATAATTCCGCATCAAGAAGTATATCATTGATAGATTCATTACCGAATATATTGGACAATCGAGATAAATGATCTGCATTGGCATGTTTCTTTCCAGGTCGAACATTAATAGTGAAATTAAATTTTTGAAGGAGTAACATCCATCGAGCAATGCATCCACTCAATTGAGATTTATTAATCATATATTTAAGAGCATTATGATCGACATGAAACATAAATGGATAATCAAGCAAATAATGTTGAAATTTTTGGACAAAATAGATCATGTCCAAGGCTTCTCATTTAGTCGTAGTGTAATTTCGTTCTATAGCAATAAAGTATCGACTAGCATAATAGATGGGATGATCCCAACCCTTTTCATCTTTCTGGCTTAACACGGATCCAATAGCAACATTCGAGGCATCAACATAAACAAAAAAGGGTTTTGTCCAACAAGGTGCAACAAGTACTAGTGCTGATACCAATTTTCGTTTTAACTCCTCAAACACAACTCTATATTCTTCAATCCAAATTGGACTTGATCCATCCAATGGCGGTTTCTTTAAGAGATTTATTAACGGTTGACATATTTCTGTAAATAAATGAATGAATCATCTATAATAGCTGATATGGCCTACAAAATTCCAAACATTAAATATTATTTTTGGCCTTGGTAAAGCCAATATATAAGTAACTTTATCTGGATCAATAGCAATACCAACCGCGAAAACGATGTGTCCCAAAAGCTTCCCCGATGGTATGCCAAATTGATATTTTTCAAAATTCAAAGATATCCCATATTTATCACATTAGTCCAAACAGTTACCAAGATGTTCCAAATGATTCGATGTTGTACTGAATGTGCAAAAATCATCTAAAAATGTGCAAAAAAAAATAACATTCATGCCCAGCTACTGCGTCCAATATACTATTCGTAAAAGATAAAGGAAAATAATCCTTCTTGGTAGCCACGTTTAATTTACGGAAGTCTTGACAGATACAAATTTATCCATTTTTCTTCGGCACTATCACAATTGGTGAAATCCATTCATTATACATGATAGGATATATGAAGTCCACGTCTAAAAGTTTATCTACTTCCTCCTTGACCATGAGAGAATATTTTGGATTAAGACGGTGTTGTCTTTGACGAACTAATGTAGCATCTTCTTCTAAGGTAATTTGATCCTCACAAACTTCGGTAGGAATACCTTTTAAATCCGCATATGACCAAGCAAAAGCAGATTTATGATTTAGAAAGAATTCTTTCCAATTTCTCAATTTTGTACCTGTAATACCGGTGTATACTTTGATAATCTGGAGTGTTTCATTGGAATCCAAGTTAATGGATTGGCACACAGGTTCCTCATTAATCTCTGGATTGATTTGTCCCTTCTGCTCTGAATCTTTCATATGGTCCGACAAATTGGACTTACTCAATTCTGGTTCCAATGTACCGACTTTATTTACCGCGCAATTATTCATCGAGTCCGCAATGACATCGTCAGAATTCTCTGCACTCTCTTTATACAAAAAATATTCCTTTGGCCCTCCATACTGGTGTAATATGCCTTATTTCCGCACGTGAACGGGGTCCTTATCAACTTGCATCGCATTATTAACTTCGTCATATTTTACCTCAAATTGGCCCTCATCTTCAGATGTTGCTTCTGTGCCCATAATTTGAGACTCCCCATGATATTGAACTGGGTACATCTGTAAAACAATCTTGTCATTACCCTCCCCAATAATTAACGTTCCACGGCTCCAATCGTTCCTAGCTTTGGCTTGATATAGCCACGGCCGACCCAATAATATTAGATATGATAAAGTGGAATTCTATGATCAAAAAATAATATAATCAATTTCATACGTAATTCCCGCAATTATAATATTAATACTGCATAAGATACCCATTGGTTTTATCCTACTATGATTTGCCATTCTTAGTACCAATGTCGTGGGTACTAATTGTTTTAAATCCAACTCCTCTATTGTATTGGCGTTCATTAAGTTCACACTAGAGCCACCATCCACTTAAACTCCAGGAATGAGAACACTATCAATTGATACATCGATAGTTGGTGCTCCTAGATTGGGATTCAAACTAACCTCATGAATTTCTTTATTACGAACTCTATGTCATATTAACGAGGAATTTAATGTAGAACAACATTCTGGTGCAACTGCTAACAATTGCTTCATTATAATAGAAGATTTAATTTCATCCAAATCTTTCATAATATCATATGGTTTCATATTGGCAATGATTTCCAAGGCCCTTTTCTTTTTTATGGGTTTTAATTTGACCCCTTGAGATAATTTTCTTACGGAATTTGGAACTAGAACTGCTGAATGGATTTCGACGTAATTCTTTTCTATAAGAGGATCTTTTAATGGATAAGGTGGCTCCTCAAACTTCGAAAATATTGGTACTGGTTTTGGTTGAATCAATATCTTGGGGCTAAGGACATCCTCAAGTTGCACAGACGAATTGAATCCATTCATTGGTAATACCTTCAATACTGGTATTAGATTTGGAGTACCATTCAATGGAATACATTTGTCCGCAATTGATACTTCCAATTGTTGAATTGGATCTTTTTCCTTTTGCTGGGCCCGAGTAAGTACTGCATGGACGCATTCCACCCAATTTACCAAAGAATCTTGTGAAACTCGATTATTGTCCTCCATCTTACTTTGCAACTGGATACGCTGATCTCGATTATTAACATTAAACGGAGCATTGCACTATTAGTAAATATGTCCAGATTGCTTACAATTTCTACATACTGGAGCATAATCCTCATTGATTCTACGATTGGAACATTCACTAGCATAGTGTCCTAGCTGCCTGCATCGATAGGATTGAAGTAGTCTTCTTCTTCCTTCATCTAGAATATGGGGTGTCTTGACAAGTATATACCGGCTAGGCTTGTTCCAGGTTTGATGGGTAAAGGATCCCGGCCAACCAGTTGATATTGTAGGATCTGAAATTGGATTCTGAATAGGTGGATATTAGGGTTGTCCTTGCTGATTTTACACAAAACCTTAAGAATTGGGATCAAGTTCTTGGTTATACTCAGAATTTTAAAAATTATAGAAATTTCTATTTTTTTTTATATGACGATTCCCGTTCCAACCAAACCTATTTCCTATCTGAACTTGATTAACATCTCACAAAGTCGGTTCAATCATGGTCTGATTTTCTAACTGTTGTTGCTTTCTTAAATTCCACTAATTGATAGTTATATGCTTACCTCCACAAAATATACATTGCACAATCATTTGGGGTGGTGAAGGGCACTCCGTTATTAAATGGCCTTACCCCTTACAATTATTGCATCAAATATTAGGGCACATATTAGTCGGTTTATGCCTCTTTTTCTTATCCTTTGCTAGATTAATAGCCAACTCATCCATCTTCTTTGTCAAAGTTAACAACAAAGTCTCATTTGGATCCTTTGATACTAATTCATTAGATAACTCCTTTATAGATATTGGTTTTTGATATGAGAAATATGGGAAATACGGAACTATAGTTGTTGGTGGTATAGCCTGCAATGGAACAACATTCACTATCCCTTGTGGATTGACACTAAGATTTACGCCGTAGTCAATTGTCCTTGGATAACTATTCATTGTTTCATTCCAGGTTGGTATTTGATGCCCTCTTTGAGATGGAATCATTGTGGCTCTTGTGATTAAGAATTGGTCATAATGACATTCTTCTCATACCTTAGCTCGATCAAGTGAGGCAGTCACATTTGCAGGTTGGGCCTCTTTTACAAACATCTTCAATTCTGGTGGGTATAGTCCATTAACCAATATAGACATAACAAACGAATTTGACATTTGATTATTTGGCCATTTTCGAAGGATATTTGCTACTCGGCCATAATATGATTCCACCGCTTCTCCCGGTATTATTTTGCTATTCATTAATCTTTCTCTAAGACGTTCTTTAAATCCTATTGGTCAAAAATGAGTCAAAAATGTCTTTTTTCAATGCCTTCCAATTATGAAATTGTCCCATGGATTGGCAATTATACCATTCAAATGCCGTGTCTTTCAAGATCATTGGCAACCATCTTAACCAAATATCTTTAGTTCTACCATTGTTGGCTATACATGCGGTCAAGAATTGAGACAAATGTTGATCTGAGTCGGCTCCTGGCACATCCCTGAAGGTAGGTAATGAGGCTACGCTAGTTGTGCAATCACCCACCACACCCATTTGTACCGCAATTGGTACTGCTAGACCCCCCGCCGCCATTGAAGGTGACAATGTTCTACTTACTTCCTTGTTAAAATAACTGTTGCCTCCCTCAATTGTTTTTTTCAGCCTCCATAATTTGGTATTATTATCTACAAATAATTTTATCGATTGAAGTTGAGGTGAAAACGACGGATTTTGGAATACACTATATTGGCCCTTACTGGCAAGTAATACATTCCCTACTAAAGAACTAGCCTTGCTAGAATCGGCTATATTTACTATTGAAAAAATACCCAATGGAATATCCAATTCTTTTGTGCTCCATTCTCTTTCCGTTAATGGGCTCAAAAGATACACTGGACTACTCGCGGAGTTATCCACAAGTGCTTTTGGCAATTTTTTTAATGGTATATATGTTTGAAATATTAAAGATCTTTCATGTTCTTGGTATGCTTGGATGTGCCAACAGGCATGCAACCACGGTTTAATCCGACTCTGTCGACGCTTCTTTTTTAGCTTCCGTTCTTACTCGTCCCGTAACAAATTTCTTACTTGTACTCTCTCTTGTCTTCCTTTTGACTGACGTATTTTTTTTTGAGCAATGTTCTCATTCTTATTAACCATAATCTTTCATCATCTATTATTGATATTGCTTTCCATCACTAATTTAACTACTCATTTGGCAGTTAATTCCTAACACTCAATACTATTGTCAATCCTCGGCAGCGGCGCCAAAATGTTGTTCTCGTTCGTCTCACTTATTCTATCAATATTGCCTAGAGTAAATCTGTAAAGGGAGATTCAAACACAAGGAGAGACTATCCGCATTGAATTAAACTATTAGGATCACATAATTAATTACCTACTGAACATTAGAGTCTAATGCACACGTACACGTTTTTCTCTAAAATATTGCTGTCCATTCTACTGGTTTTGCTATTCCGTAACTAAAGATACTTCCTGACACAATCTTCCACCAATACTTCTACTGTAATCTTCTGTCTTCTTCCGAATTCATAACAACAATTGGCAATGTTACACCATTTCCACAGACTGCATACACCCGCTTCTTTCTCCAATCACTAGAAATAATTCTTCACCTACAACATCTCTCAAAACAAATTGTTACTCCAATATTCTCCATCGCTCAACTCTCACAGTCAATATGGCATGACACTCACATCTACAATCAAACTTCATTGATATAACCGGTCTTCAACCTCCAATTCACCACAAAGAACTTCACGTAACAAACAATCATAATTTCTTACTCATCCACATATATATAAATTTTTTGTTTTATTACTGTACTTCATCATTAACATGGTATAATCCTTCGGAATAGAATTCGGATCCTCCACTACAGTCTAACAAAAGAAAAGAGAGAAGTAGCACCAAGCTTACTCCGGCTCAGGACTATCATAGTTTGGCCCTGACTCCCCCGTACCGAATCGATTTATACTTGTCCCGTCTATGTTAACTGCTTTACAACCGATGATAACTACTTTTCCTAACTTCCTCATCCATTATGCCTTCTAAATTGGCCATTCATCGGCTTCCTGTCTATTCTTAATCCTACAAACTATGTATTGTAAATCCTAAAATTTCTACCCATTCTACAAGTATCTTTCTTTTTGTACCTCCGTAATCCCGCTTTATAGTGGTACTTCCTCAAAATCCTTAAAGTCTTCAACAACCTTGAATAATAGATTTTCTCTCAATCTTGCTCGATTTTACTCATGATTGAGAGGTACAATTAGAAACTATATTGCCTTTCTTCTATCCTCACTATGTATATATATATATAAGTTGAACCATTATCAAGTACATTTTTCTCCATCTATGTTGCCGTAATATATAGTTGTCTCAAAATAAAAAGATAAGATGTTGTATTTTGAATAAAATTTTTTTGACAGGTTGCAACATCACTAATTTGGATCTTGACATCTAAACAAGCTCTATACAACTCACCTTGCATATTGTTAGCTGCTTGTATTGCTCATCCATGCTCCATATCAATTGGCTATCTTGGTTTCTTTTAAAGATCTTTGGACATAAGATTTATTTTTCAACTGTGGTCAATTAAAGCAACAATTGATTCTTCTATATCTCCAATCTTCACCAATACTTTCATAGTCGCTCTAATCCAATGTTTTCAAGTATAATGATTTAAAGCCTCTATTTCTTTTTTATTCCAATCCTCAAAATGCACTCATTGATTATAACCTCTCCCTTTGCTTGTTGATTGCTTATAACAATTACGAATTTTTTCTTCATCTTTATATATTTTTGCATCAATAATATAACTCAATCCTATTTCACCTATTAATTGTCTCTTTAATTTAATGCTATCAATAATAAGATCATAAAACTCTTTCTTTACAATTCCTAGAATCTCTATTCAACCTTATCATTGAGTACATGTTCTTCAAGCACTCTTTTTAAATCTGTTGCTACTTCAATATTAGAGAGTAATTTATAAGCCATTAATTTATCTTTCTCTTTTATCTCTTTTTTTTTTCCTTCAAAATTGTTGAAGCAATTACCTTTATAGATAATTCTTGTAAAGCTATATTATGAGCCTTTTCTCCTTAAGTTTGTTTTTTAGAAGGATTTTTATATCTTGTATTTTTAAAATCCCTCATCTTCTTTTCTTCTATTAAAGCTTCATATTAGCTCTTAACAATATATGCATGGATTAAAAGAACCTCTAGATGATATTTTCAATCTATAGCATGACAAATTGTAGCAGTAGTCCTTAATAATTCTTCTCATACTATGTTTTCCTTTTACATTATAAAAATGAAAAATGACCAAAATCCACTTGATTCCATATTTTTTTTGAAGTCATCATCCACCCTAGTACTATAACTTGCAACTTCTTGTATTGCAATTCCATATATTATTAAATAATTTTGAATCGATACTTTCATACTTTCCTTATCAAAGTTGATTTGAAAAAGATCTTCAATATTCTTCAACGCCACTTTTCTATTCTTTCAAAAAATAACTCTTTATTATACAATGTCATTGAATTCATTATAATCTTTTTAAGAATAAGAAACATCATCACACCAAATATATCTTTGTGTATACTCTTGTTTAGAAATAGCCTTTAAATTGTTTGTAGAAATCTTTTCTTTCAGCCTTGCAAGTTTATTTTAAAGATTTTATATTTCATATAAAATATCTTCAATTTCCATATCTTCTTTTTTCAATGTAACTACTAGAGTTTGGACAATAGGTATGATTGATTATAGAGTAGACACTTGAATTTTAGATGCTTGTGCTACTTATTGAATATTAATCCTATTTTTTTTTTTATTTTGCAAGCAATCCCATAGCATCTTTAATATTCTCCTATTTTATTCTTAATCCTTCATCTTCCTCTTTGTCTTCAAAAAGAACTTCCAATTTTTCTTGTAATTTTTTATTTACAACTTAAAGAAATAACTCAACCTTGTTTGGCTCCAATGTTAGTTTTTTTACTTTTAATAATTAAGAATATTGTCTTTCAAACTCCCTTAATAGTTCCATTGCTTACAAATTCTTGTTAGGCCATTTAATTCATTTTAAGAATAATTTCTTAATAACCCAATCAATATCTTCTAAGAAATGTTCATCCTTTAATGCATGTGAAAATATCTCCTATGAACTTCCAAAATACTCCATAATTGTTTTGACATATTCTCTTATCTCTAATACTATTGGAAGTTCAAATAATTCAATCATTTTTTTTTGGAAACATGATTTAATTCCATTTTTTACATATAATATCTCAAATATTTTGAAATATCTTTTCTATCAAATTGATCAATCTTCTTAACCATTGCTTGCAATGCTTTGGTTGCCAAAGCCTCCTTAAAATCATTGTATTGTTGCTGTTGCATAGATAATATAAATGCTTAGAATATACTTATAATATTTGGATCCATATATATATATCTTGTCCTCCAATAGAAAATCCACTAGAAGCTCTACTTAAATAATTACTTGAAGCTTCTATTGAAGTTTTAATTTTAACTTACTTGTCTTCTTTCTCCATCAAATCTAAATAAGAACGAACAAAATTCAATACCTTCTACCTCAAACTTTCATGTTAGATTTACCACTTATATTGTATTATGTATCATCTTATTTGAGAATATACTAGGCACTTAGTAAATAGAAGATAAATTCAAAATTTTACTCCAATATAGGTCAACTTTCTTCTCCAATCTTAATGCCAATCTGTCACGGACATATACATAGTTACCTATAAGATCAGATAGAACTAGATAAAAGAAGGTAAAAGCAGGTTAATTCCATAATATCTTTAGAGAAACTTCCTAGAAACTTTATAGACACTGCTTTGACTTTATAAGTGTCCATAGTAGACTTTTGGATTAAAAACTTGGTCAATAAGTTAGCCACATGTCGCACATGTTGGTAGCTTGAAGACCAAGCTAAATACGTGGCGAACATATAGGAAACTTGCCCTGCAAGTTCGACATGTGTCTTGCAACTTGGACACGTGTCTTATAAATTGGATACGTGTTGGAGGTCCTATAGAACGTCGCCACTTAGCTCTTAGGTAGATAGTATAAATAGAGACAAGAGTGAAGCCTTCTTCACTCTTGTCAACTCCTTTCTTGTTTCCAGTCTAGTTCAAGAGTCTCTAGTTTTCTTGTCTTTTGGCATTAGCCATTCCAGTTTCTTTTTAATACATATACTTCTTTATATTTATTTCTTTGAGAGAGGTCTCACTTGTTTATTTGATTTCATCCAGTTATTGTCCTTGACAGATTGACAAGAGTACACATACAGTATTAGAGCTTTGTCTTTTCTTGATTAAGAGTGGATTATCCCTTTCTCTTGATAAGACATAAACATATTAGAAGTTGTGGAGTACCCACTTCTAAACTGATATTGTTTTTAGAATTTTTTTTTTTTGAGTGTGTGTTCCATATTTCTTGAAGTAAGAGTAGACATCTTCTTTTCTATTATATTATCATGGCAGAGCTTGCGGAAATGAAGAGTGCAATGGCACAAATGCAAGAGCAAATGAGAGAACTAATGCTTGCAATGCATCAACTCAGTTTACCACCACAAGGAGCATCAAGATTAGCAGGAAGTGAAGATGTAGAGATGGTTGGAGCTACGTCAATATCTACACCAAACCATGCTACCTCACCGATGATGGAGCACCGTTCAAACGTTAGAGAACCAAAAATCAGTTTGCCTGAGAAGTTTGATGGCACAAGATCTAAGTTTTGAGGATTCATCAATCAGGTACAACTGGTGATCGAACTTCAACCTCAGAGTTATCCTACGCAAGGATCTCAAGTTAGGTTTATTGGAACGTTATTTTTGGGTCTTGCCTTATCGTGGTTTTCATCTTTTTTTGAACGACGTGATCCAATATTGGATAATTTAGAGGCATTTTTTGCGGAATTTCGATCGATGTATGGAGAACATGATGCAATTCGTGTTGCAACCAACAAGATTCGCATCCTACGACAAGGCAATCGATCAGTGTCATTATACGCTTCACAATTTCGACAACTAGCGACCGACATCAAGTGGGACGATGCTGCACTCATCAGTCAATTTCTCTACGGATTACAATATGAGGTAAAAAAGTTAATGCTCAATTTATCCGATCCTCAGACATTGAGTCAAGCAATTGATTTTGCTATGAAGTGTGACAATCGACTTTTTGAGTTTCGATCCGAGAGTCGTACAAGAGAGCCTCAACGTTATTATTCAATGGCAATATCAACATCCTCACAAAACATACATTCGGAAGTAGAAGACATGCAAATTGATGCGGTACGTTTTAAACCTCTTACTGAACAAGAAAAGATTCGTCGTCGTTAAGAAGGATTGTGTTTATATTGTGGAGAACTTAAGCACACTGCTCAACATTGTCCAAAGAAATGTCGCAACTGCAAAATGAGGAGTACGGCTGTCAAAGAAGACAACATGTTGGAAAACGAATTTGTCCAGCTACAATAGGGACCGTGCAGCTGGAACCCTATACAATTCCCAGTAAAGGTCCTATTCTCTCTTCAAAACCGTCTCCTTGTTTTATGATAGATGTATATTTAGGACCAAAAAATTACAGAGCCTTTACCTTATTAGATTCAGGAGCCTCAGCATGTTTTCTAGATGAACAATTTGTTAAGAATCGTAAAATACCTTTAGTACAGAAACCTAAATCCATACATGTAGAAGTCATAGATGGTCGCCCATTGTCCTCAGGAGATGTCACTCATGAAATCCGTCCTATAAAAATAACAATAGATAGTCATAATAGCTATGTAACCTTTAACATAATTAAATCTCCGTCTAATCCAGTTATTCTAGGTTTGTCATGGCTAGAAAAATATAACCCTCAAATAGATTGGAATTCTTGTAGACTTGACTTTTTCCAAGATATTATTAAATATCCTACCGATCCAATAAAAAGCTACAAGCCTGGTATACTAAAACCTGTACTTATAGGTGCAAAATTTTTTATACACGCAGCAAAAGAAGGATCAACTTTTGCTATTTACGCAACACCCATTTCTGATAGTGGAAAGGCTTCAAGTGGCATTCCAAGCCAATACCGAGACTATCAAGATGTTTTTGAGAAGAAGAATGCTGATATTCTTCCGGAGCATCGCCCATATGATTGTTCGATTAATCTCAAAGAGGGATCTCAGCCTCTTTTTGGACCAATCTACAATTTATCACAAAATGAGTTGGCTGAATTCAAGGAGTATATTGAAGAGAATCTGGCCAAGAACTTCATACGCCATTCCAAATCTCCTGCAGGAGCTCCAATTCTGTTTGTGAAGAAAAAAGATGGATCATTACGAATGTGTGTGGATTATCGGGGACTTAACAAGATCACTATCAAGAACAGGTACCCACTACCTTTAATCTCTGGACTTCTTGATCAATTGAATCAAGCTAAGATCTATACAAAAATAGATCTACGAGGAGCATACAACCTGGCTCGCATCAAAGAAGGAGATGAATGGAAGACTGCATTTCGAACAAGGTATGGACACTTCGAATATAATGTTATGCCTTTTGGACCCACGAATGCACCAGCCGCTTTTCAACATCTCATGAACGATATTTTTCGTGAATTCTTAGATGATTTTGTTGTCTGCTACCTAGACGACATTTTAATCTACTCTAAGAACGTAGAAGAGCACGAAATACATGTTCGTCATGTCTTACAAAAACTCAGAGAAATAAGATTGTATGCGAAGATGGAAAAGTGTGTATTTCACACTACTCAAGTTGACTTTTTAGGATATATCATCTCGAATGATGGCCTCATGATGGATCCTAAGAAAGTCCAAACAATCATGGATTGGAAGATTCCAACTTGATGAGGATGTCTGATATTTTTAAAAATTTTACCAATTACTATCAAATCTTCATAAGAACTTTTACTCAAGTTGCGGTCCAGCCTGCGTTTGGCTTGTAAGACAAGCTTGAAATTAAGAGTAAAAGCGAGGAAAAATCATTTTGAAGGCTTTTTGAAGATGAAACTTTATTTCCTGCATGTCTTGTATTGGGTGGTTGATTTTTCAAGGCATTCTTTAAAAACAGTGTATCTAGCTTTTTGCTTTTAGGCCGTGTGTGAAATAGAGGCAGGATGACAAAACTCCATCAGGTAACTTTTCGTTTTCAAAATTTTTACGTGAGATCAACTAAAAAATCCATTGATAAAGAACTTCTTACGATTGTAGTTCTTTTGAAATAAGCGTCATTATCTAGAAGGCGGCTTTCCTAGTCCGGTCACGTTATGGCGTGGCGTGAACTTCTATCTAGCAATACACCGGGTACCTAGCTGTAGAGAATTTTACTTAATATTTATTGGCTAAACTCTAATGAGTTATTTGTCCTTAATAAGAAGGACAAATACACACGATAGTATAAGAAAAAGGTTTTGTATGATTAAAACCTCTTATTTTAAAGTAGGTTTGTACATAAGTTTTCTCTATGATATGTAGAAAATCCTTAAAAACCTTTTAAAGACTCATCTATATACCAAAATCATATCATGGCTCTATACATCCACCTTTAACACCTCCATAAAGTCTTGGCTCCCAAAAACACCTTTAGTATGCACAAAAGTCCAAATTTGCAACAAAAACCCTTAAAAATATATTTTCCCGCAAAGGATGTTTTTCTTTCCAAACTTTAGAAAATCATATCTTCTGATCCAGCCGTTCAGTCTTCTTCAAACTTTCAGGAAAGGTAGAATTCACCTTTAAGCTTTACCAGAAAACAAATTCAACCGCAAATATACTTCCAATCGTTCGATATCTCAAAACCCCTAGCAGGTGCTTAAAACCCTAGCTCAGAGACACCCGAGCACTATTTTCTCTATATCTCACAAACCCAAAACCCTAATGCCACAAAAATTTTGCACATAGTCTTGTGACATAAACATATATACTCCTGAAAATTTTGAGCCAAAAATCTATCAAATTGACTATGATATAGCTCAAAATGTAACCGCTAGTTAAGCAGAGTCACTTACTGCCTTTAGCTTACAAGCACTGACTTCAACTCGCAATATCTCCTTGATCCTAGCTTGGATTTTATCGAGATATACGTGAAAAGTGTAGCCGAGAAAGTGCGCTTTCCAACCTCAGTCGCCGATCTTTGATTGCTCTCTGTATGCGCGAGATATATCCAAAAGAGTGACAGTATGTCCAAAATCGACACCCTAACTTTGAGTGCCTATAACTCCTTCATTAAAAGTCCAAATCATGCAAGATTTGCACCTAAACCATACCCAAAAACCTAAACCTGATGACCCTAGCCTCTGATGTTCGACTCCTCTCGAAAAACAAACCCTAACTCCTAATAAACCCTCGGACAGCCTCCTTGAAGCCCATTGGGCATGATTTTTGGCCAATTAGAATAGAGATTTCTATCATCCACCTCTATTCATCCACATGGATGGCCAAACTACCCTTTTTACACTAAAAACCCTTTCTAACCTTCTTCTTATAAGATTTACATACTTGGTGCTTTAAGCACCAAATAAAAGAAGTAAATAAGATCTTAAGGATCACCAATGTCTAACATAGGTGACTTAAGATATATACAAGTTATTATCCATATAAAATTAACTTCAAAAGTCACTACTAAAAGAAAATAAGGTTGTATAAACCTTAATAATAATCCTTTTAATAGATCCTTTCTAAACTAGCAACTTAATCACATCCTATAACCAATAAAATCCACTAATATGACTTTCATTTAGTTAAGTAGTAAATTGTACATCAAATATACATGTACAATTTTTTTTACATAGTAGCCAAACCACAACACGACACCGTGTATACGGATCACAAGAACCTCGAGTATTTCATGTTAGTATGCGTGTTGAATCGTCATCAGGCTCGTTGGAGCATGTCTCTATCAAGATTCGAGTTCATTATTACATATCGGCCAGGAAAACAACAAGGTCTGTCCGATGCACTTTCTAGATGTTCTTATCTTGCACCAAAAGAAAGAGATGCAGCTTTTGATCAACAAAGAATGACTCTCTTGAAGCCGGAGCAATTTTATCTTCGGGCAACAAAATCAACATTAAATGTTGATTCAATTTTTCTTAAGCAAGTCCAGTTAAGTATGTCCTCAGATCCCCTTATACATCAAATTAAGAATAATTCTTCTAAGTCTCATGATATTTTGAAGTTTGAGTTCAAGAAAAATCTACTCTATTTCGAAGGGCGCTTATATGTTCCAGAAGGTGAAGCACGATTACGTGTTCTTCAAGCTCGTCATGACTTCCCGGTAGCAGGACATTTTGGGTACAATAAGACTCTAGAGTTGATATCTAGAGATTTTTGGTGGCCTCAAATGTGGAAGGGAGTCAAAGATTTTGTAAAAAATATGTGATGTTCGTTCAAGATCAAAAACTCCTCGCCACCGACCCTACGGATTTTTTCAGCCATTACCCATTCGAGAACAATCATGGTCTTCTATGTCTATGGATTTTATCACGGATCTTCCAAATTCAATTTCTTATAACTCTATATTCGTGATAGTAGATTGTTTCATTATGATGGCACATTTTATACCATGTAAAAAATCTATCACAGGCAAAGAAACAGCTAAGCTTTTCCTTGACAATATCTACCGCTATCATGGATTACCTAAGGATATTATATCGAATAGGGGAACTCAGTTTGTATCGAGATTTTGGAGAACGCTTTTTAAGATTCTAAAGGTGGATATAAAGCTATCTTCAGCTTTCCATCCTCAAACTGATGGACAAACGGAGCGCGTAAATCAAGTCTTGGAACAGTATTTGAGATGTACCATCAACTACCAACAAGATGATTGGACAACTCTTTTACCATTGGCAGAGTTTGCTTATAATAATACGATACATTCTTCTACACAACAAACACCTTTCTTTGCCAATTATGGTTATCATCCACGACTTGATACTTTTGACTATTTGAAAGTTGACAATCCTGCGGCGGAAGACTTGGTAAATCATTTGTCAGAACTACATACAACAATGAAGGCACAATTAAAGGAAGCTCAAGAACGACAAAAGATAAACGCTGATGCGTATCGAAAGGAACAACCACAACTCAACGTAGGCGACAAGGTATGGCTACTTCGTCGCAATATCAAGACTACGCGACCTTGTGACAAGTTGGACTATCGTAAGCTTGGACCTTTTCGTATTTCTGAACAAATTAATCCAGTTGCATATCGATTATGCCTACCAGAGTCTATGAAGATCCACCCTGTATTCCACGTGTCTCTTCTTGAACCATATAAGATAGTGAACATACCAAGAAGAAGACAAGTGCCACCTCCTCCTATAGAAGTGAACAATAATGACGAATTTGAAGTAGAAGAAGTCTTAGATTCAAGGCGGCGCCGAAATAGGTTGGAATATCTTGTTCACTGGCACGGATACGATATTAGTGAGCGCACATGGGAACCAGCAAAAAATCTGGCGAATGCAGCGAGGAAGGTGGAGACCTTTCATCAACAACATCCATCGAAACCAAGATGAAGACTTTCCCTATAAAAGAAACAAGATGTAGGCAAGATAACATTCAACTTTCTATCCTTGTTTGTAGCTTCTTTGTATTTTGTGACGCTAAGGAGATGGAGAATCAACAGCCAGCGGATTTGACTCAAGAGCCTTCATTTGCTGACCTACCGGACGAGACATTGCGACTGTCACAACCCTCAAGACGACGCAACCAAGATGAAGATTTGACACATGTTTTTCCTCGAATAGATGGCAAGATACAACGTGTTTGGTATCACGACCTTGGAAGAGATTCTCGATGTTTGGTGATTTTATTGGAGATAGGAACAACTCCTGACGGTGTTCCAGATGTGACATTTGAAGGAAGTTATGAAGGTCACAACAATGATCAAATAATAGGGTGGTCTTCTCGCCCTGGAATGGGACACTATCGATGGATGAGAGGACCCATCAATTACCTTCGAAGAGAACAAAGATCAGAGTATGTGGCAAATACTATTCGTCGCATCTTAGACTTTCTACACATGTAATCACCGCTCCTCGTGGAACTCGTCCTTTTAAAGGGGGGGTAATGTCACGGACATATACATAATTACCTATATGATCAGATAGAACTAGATAAAAGAAGGTAAAAGCAGGTTAATTCTATAATATCTTTAGAGAAACTTCCTAGAAACTTCATAGACGCTGCTTTGACTTTATAAGTGTCCATAGTAGACTTTTGGATTAGAAACTTGGTCAATAAGTTAGCCACATGTTGTACATGTTGGTAGCTTGAAGACCAAGCTAAATACATGGCAAACATATAGGAAACTTGCCCTGCAAGTTCGACACGTGTCTTGCAACTTGGACACGTGTCTTGTAAATTGGATACGTGTTGGAGGTCCTATAGAACGTTGCCACTTAGCTCTTAGGTAGATAGTATAAATAGAGATAAGAGTGAAGCCTTCTTCACTCTTGTCAACTCCTTTCTTATTTCCAGTCTAGTTCAAGAGTCTCTAGTTTTCTTGTCTTTTGGCATTAGCCATTCCAGTTTCTTTTTAATACATATACTTCTTTATATTTATTTCTTTGAGAGAGGTCTCACTTGTTTATTTGATTTCATCTAGTTATTGTCCTTGACACAATCTCCTAGCACCAAAATTATCTTTTTATGCCATTTAATTGCTTTCAAAATTCACATACATGTAAAAAATCAAGTCTACCATCTATATAAGTAATTTTCACCTCAATCCAACTAATAGATGGCTAAATATCTTTAAAATCCTTATTGACCTTTAAAATCTAATTTCTAAGATCTTGACCCACTTAAACTTCAATATCCTTCAATTGAACTATTAGATCAAGCTCAAATTTATAACATACACTTAATATAATTACAATGACAAATCCACAAAATTTCACCTATAGATCTATAATTAAACTCATAACATACTTAAAAATATAAACCCCTTTTTATTTCATAAAATCCAAAGTCACCCAAATCAACCTTGACTTTGTAGAGCTCTTATAAAGCCAATATCTATTCAAATCACTCAAAATCAATACTTAAAAAAACTTTTCAAAGTTTTCTCTCAAATTCCACTCTCTAATCAATCAAAAAACTTTCCATCTATCGTTGGTGTATAATTTTGTATCTTAGGATCTAGTTTTGACCTTGAATCATGACCGGCCTTCCTTGGGTATCAATCTAGGGATTTTTTAGATAATTTTTGTTAAAAACTATCTTTTATTTTAATCTTAAGATGCATGTAGTTGTATTTTTGCTAATCTACCTTATCTTGTCTTGTTTATGGCCCTACAAAATAAATAGAAGCTTTTTTTATAAAAAATCAGTATTAATATTAAATATTTTTATTACCTCTTCATTTATTTTTTATTTATTTATCTATATTTTTTAAAGTAATTTTGTAACTTAATCTTCAACTAAACTTCTCTATAATATAAATCTTCTTTTGCCTTTTCATCCTATATTCATGTTATAATACAATAATGACAATGCTCAAGAAATTTCAATCCAATCTAACTTACAAATTGTGAAAAAATGCCATAAAATCACACTGTTGTTCCTTGGCAACTACCTTGATTGTTGATGATGAACTTCAAATAGTAATTTCTTCTACTCCATCTATTAACTCTCACTCATAATTTGTATACAATTTGGCCTTAAAATCTTCTAATACTATACCTAATTTCACCTTGCTCCAATTAGTAGACCTTTAGATATCGCAAAAATCCTAAACATTCCAAACTGCCAACTTTTGATATCTTCTTGCATTAATGATTGAAAGTCTTCCAACTGCATTGTTAGATTAATACAAAATATTACACACACTTAGCACACCCATTCAATCAAACATTCACAAATTTTGAATTATAGATATTATATTAATTAAATAAATTAGCTAAAAGTGCTAGCCTTAATTATATTATAATATATATTAGAACAAGCTTAAAGCTAGCCTTACAATGTAACTTGTCAATTTCCAAAAGCCTCCTTATCCTATCTCTAACAACTATTTGAATGCCTTGGGATTAGAATTTGACCTAGCCCTACAAATGGTTCTTATCTAGATATTGATTCTATTTTTTCTACAAATCCACTTGTCTAACTTTATACATATTTTTTCTAGAGCTAATTATATCAAATTTTTATATATTTAATTTAATTTAGATCAAATTAAAGCCTTATAAAGGATGTAAAAGTAGTCTAATAATAAATCTCAATCTAAAAATTAAAATTCTATCCAATTTTAAAGATTTTGCTAATAAAATAAATTAAATTAAATTAAGAGGCTTCTATAAAAGCCTTTTTAAAATATTTTTAATACTTATCAATCCAAGATAAAAGAATAATAATTTAAAAGTCAATTAAATTGATATTTTTATCATATAGCTGTATTACAATATGACAACATTCAAGTCATATTAAATATGAATACGTTGGAGGCAAATTAAACCATATCGTCAATATGCAGAGCAACTCTTGCACATCTTATAATTGGCAATATTTTAACATTCCATATAGATATATTACAATGATTCTTTTATACCAAAGAATTGATATGTATAAGTGCGTATATAGATATTGTATAGCCACATACTATTATAAAGCATACAAACATGTTATCCATCTTATTTGCATCAGAAGCTCTAAGAATCAAACAACACCTTGTTAGAATTTGATTTGACAATGCTACCTTCAAATATACATAGGCCACATGGACAACCAAAGAAAAAACAAACGTACATTGAAAATCATAAACGTGTCAAACGTGTCATCTATTGTAACTATTATAACAAGCTTGGTCATTATAGGAAAACTTGTCGAGAATTCATCTAAAGAGAGTTTGATACTTTTGCTTATATTTGATATTTATATTTTTGAAATTAAAATTTTATTAGGCCTATTTTTAATATATTAATACTTATAAGATCTATTTTAGAAATTAAAAATTTATTAGGCCTATTTTTGATAAATTATCATTTATCAAGCTTATTTTTAATTTTTTTTTTAATTTTTTTTAATATAACTTATAAATTCTTTTAAACATCATAAGTTATAGACATATTTGTAGGAGACAATAGATTATTTTTACTTTGCTTTTTGGTCATGTTACCAATTTATATTATTAAAATAATTTTAATATATAATTTGATTTTTTAAAATTTAATAAATCTCTTTAAGTTGGTAATAAAATATTATTTTATATTTATATTGGCCTACATATAAGCCACCTTTTTTTTAACTTTAAAATTATTAAAATATAAAAAATATATAACAAATTTTAGATTTTTTTAAAAAATATGTTATATAAATTAATCATAAATTTAATTAATAAATAATTTAATAGTAATATATTTCTTTAGATGTGATATACTTATATATTATCTTGTGTAAAGTTGTTCTTGCTTGTATGAATTCTATCTAATTTAATAAAGATCCATATGTTTTTGTTTATTTTTTCTAATATTTTTATTTTTATTTTTTAAATAATCTTAAATTTTAAATATGGTCTTAAAGATATACTAATAATTTATTCATTTTTAAAGATAAAATTTTTTAATATTAAAAACTTTATAATAAAAAATTATTATATTCTAATACTATTTTAAGAATATAAAAAAAAAATTGCCACAAAAGTCATCTTGTATTTTAAATTTTAGTTCTATATAGCTTGTATTCTAAAAGCATTAAAATATTGAATTTAGATTAAATCTTGTTTATATATCCTTCAAGTTTGTAAATTTTTTGTAGATTATTTCAATTCCTAATATTATACAATAGTATTTTTTTTTTTATTTATTGAAAGTTGTATAGATGAAGAATCTTAGTTCTTTTTAACATTATCTTTTTAATAATCTTGTTAGATTTTTCTATTGCAAAATAGTTCATACTTTTTATAATCTATTTGAATTAGATGTAGGTAGCAAAGATCTATCTTTATCACTTAGTTCTAAATTCTTTTCTAATAAAGCAAAGAATTGTATTAGCAAAGCTTCAAAATCTATATAATTTGCTAAGAATTTTTAAACTATATAATTTCTATGCTTATATATATATATATATATATGATTATTGAATTTAGATTAAAACTTGGATCTATAGTAAAAAATATATAATCTAAATTTTAAAAATTTTAATTTAAAAAAATAATTTAAAATCAAGAATCATGTGATATTATATTAAATTTAGAGCATTATCAAGCTTATACATGTAGATTTCTCTTAAAATATATAAGAAAGTATTGTTTAAGTTATATAGAACTAAAACTCAAAATATTTTATTTTTCTAACTAAAATTATGTTAAAACCATCAATCCAACATTTTGACTAATATAGTCGTTTAAATTATTTATTTATCTATAATTTTTTAATCATTTATATTTATTTAGATATTATTAATAAATACAATTAAAAAATTTATCTTCAATTGTGGATATAATGTAATAGTGTTGTACAGAATAATAGTCATTTTTACTAAGAAGTTAAAAATATCTAAAAGACACACCTTTCACAACGAATTATTTTAATTCCTAATAGAAAGCAAGGTTTTAAAGCATCTCTTAAAATCTTTGGCAATTTAAGATTTTAAGATTATTTTTATTAAATTATTATTTTTTCTAATATAACCTATCTATTAAGAAAAAAATTTAAATTATTTTATATAATAAAATAAGATGACTTCTATATAAAACTTGTATTTAGATCATTATCTTAATTAATATTTATTCTTAGAAATAGTATAAAGCAAAAAGATGTCATAAATAAAATATAAAATATTTTATCTTAATTTTATAATTTATAATAAATATTATAAATAATCAATTTTTAAAAAAATATTTGATATTTTAATTTAATTTTTTAACTATTTACAAAAACCACATCTTGATGTATGCTTATTGCAAATTCTAGAAAACTACATTGTTTATGATATATAAGAAAAATGTGCCTTTTTCTTCATGTTTTCTTCTTACAAATTTATAGCTAATCTTAAATAAAAATCCAACCCAAGGAGATTTTTTAATTTCAATCAACTTTAAGTTTTAAAAATTACAACCTCTAACCTTCTCTCTTAACCATAAGGACTTTTTTAATGCTTGAATATTACTCTATTGTACAAAAAACTAGACTTTTTATACATAACAGCATAATATTAGTTGATAATTTCTTATTAATGCTTCAATTTGCATACAATAAAAATAAAAAATGTAGTGATGATTCTTATAATAATACAATAATATTCCATCACATCCTTAACATAAAAAATTACCTTTTAAGCTTAAAAAATCTTAACAAACTTATTAAAATTATTATAATAGAAGAAACTTTAGCAACTTCAAGCAACTTTTTTATACCAATAGCCACTATAAAACATTATGTGAAGCACTTCAATATGTTTCTAAAAAGTTATGTGTACAACAACTATACTCTTTATCTTTCAATGCCTTCCAAAGTATTAAAATATCCACTAATTGTTATAGATACATCTTTCAAGTAGAACAAAATTTTAAAAATTCAAAGAATTGAAATAGAAGAAATTCACTTTATATCATAAACAAGGAGCTACAATAAAATACAAGAATAAGACCAAAAGACTCAAGTTGAACCACATGGATTGTATTGTTGAGACTAAGAATCCTTTTAGCCTTGACTTCTATATATATTAGGTACAAGGAAGCTCCTTGAGAAGTTTCTTTGATACTAGGAGGTGAAGTAAGCCTAAGATCCTTCTTTGGCAACTTTCTAAAATATCTATACCTCTAAGAACTTTCTATGACTATCTAAGATCTCCTAGAACCTTCTATGACTTTAATAACATTTTTGGAACCTACTAGGATCTTCTAGGCCTTCTCAAAACCATCAAGAATTTTTTAGAATCTTTTAGGATCAAACAAAATCTTTTAGACTCTTCTTCTATTATATATCTATAATACTAATAACTTAAATATATAATTGCTAGCTCTATGTCTATTTTATATTCTATCAATAATTTTATTATTTTTAATTTCTTTAATAGATATTCATATTTTTAATTTTTTTAAGTATCAATAATATATTCCTATTGAAGTCAAGCTTGTTCAATGTCCATAGTGTGAATTTGCTTGAACAATACTTGTAGTGCTTTAAGAAGTTTCAAAATATATAATATTTATTTTTAAATAAATAAGTAATTTAAATTAATAATATCTACTTATAAAAAATAATAATACCACTTAGTTTCAATTTTTGCTATGACATATATTTCAATATGGAATATTAATTATGTCTAATTTTAAATAATTATATTTTCTATCTTTTCTTTAAAATTGATCAATCTTTGATATTTGATTAAATATCTTATTAATAAGAATTTTCTAATCAATTCTATATTTAGATAAATAAACTTAAAAGAAATAATTTAAGAAGGCTTATTTTTTAAAAACATAGAAAATAAAGCTATCTATTATAAGTGCTATTAAAAAAAATTATTAAGTAATAATATTATAAAAATATGATTTTTAAATTAAGAATAGAATAACTAATAATAAAGCTTAAATATATAAGATAGTATAATGAAAGATATTAGATTAAGTAGGAATAGAAGAATTAAATATATACAAAGAATATGATAATAAAAAAACTAGGCATCCCATAAAAATGATAAGGACCATAAAAAATTAGAACAAGAAATTAGTCCAAATTTTAAAAATTATCTAAAACCAATCCAATATTGATATTGTATGGTATGATTTTTAATCTAGGAATATATTAGATATCTAGTTGTAGAAAGTTTATTTATAACTTATTGGCTAGACTTTGATAAGCAATTTGTCTTTAATAAAAAAAATAAATAAATAAAAAAATATTAAAAAAATATTATAATAATAAAAAACTTTTATTTTTAAGTAGATTTATATATAAGATTTTTCTATAGTATGTAAAAAATCCTTAACACCCTTTTTTATGCCAAATCATAACTAATTTTTGATAAGTTAGATTTTCAATAACTTCTAAGAAAATTATAAATTCTAAGAAAAATAGCTTGGTTAATCAGTTATTTTTTTCATATTTCAAAAATCCAAAATTCTAAGGCCACAAAATTTTTGTATATAGATTTTTAATATAAAAATATATATTTCTAAAAATTTTGAATCAAAATCTTATTAAATTACTTAAAATATAATTAAAATACAACCATTAATTAAACGAATCATTTATTATTAAAGAGAAGGACATGAATCATAAAAGAACAAAATATACTCTCATGTTACTCAAAATCACTCGAAGATGGAATAGTATTAAAATTAGAATGGCTATTGCCAAAAAAAAAAAAGACTAGAGACTTTTGAAACAAGATTAGGAACAAAAAAGTCATTGATAAGAGTGAAGAAGGCTTCACTCTTGTTTCTATATATACTATCTATCTAAGAATTATATAGCAGGGTTTTATAGGACCTCCAATACATGTCCAAGTTGCAAGATACATGTCAAACTTGCAAGACAAGTTTTCTACATGTGTGACATATGGCTAGCTTATTCCACAAGGTACCAACATGTGCGACATGTGGCTAGCTTATTAGCCAAGCTTCTAACCTATTAATCACCTATAGACATGTTTAAAGGTGAATCCACATCTACAAAGCTTCTAAGAAGTTTATTTATAAGATATTATCAAATTAACCTTCTTCTATCTACTTCTATCTATCTATAATTATTGGAATAAATCTTATGTCCGTGACATTTCCCCCTTTTTAGAGACAAGTTCCACGAGGAGTGGTGATTACGTGTTGAAGAAGTCTAAGATAGGCCGAATTGTATTTGCCACATACTCTGATCTTTGCTCCCTTTAAAGATAGTTGATAGATCCTCTTAGCCATCAATAGTGTTCCATACTAGGGCAAGACGACCAACCTATTATTTGCTCATTGTTGAAGCCTTCATAACTTCCTTCAAAGAAAACATTTCGAATACTATTAGAAATAGTTCCTACTTCTAAAAGTACCACCAAACACTAGGAGTCTCTTCGAAGGTCATGATATCAAACATGTTGTATCTCTCTATCAATTTGAAGAAGAATATGTCATTCTTAAGGATCTTCATCTCTATTTTGTTATCTTAAAGTTTATAATAGTTATAATGTCTTGTCCGATATATCAACAAACGATGCCTCTTAAGCTGAATTTACGAGTTGTTGATTCTCCATCTCTTTTGGCATGAATAAATTCAAAGAAATAAGAAACAATAATACAAGATAGAATGAAACTTCTTTTGAACGTGCTTGACTTTATAGTAAGGATTTCTTTAACTCTTTATCATGATTTTGATGGATGTCATCGATAAAATGCATTAACTTTTGCCAATGCATTTACTAGATTCCTAGATGGCTTCCATGTGCGTTCACTAATATTATATCTATACCATAGTATAAGATATTCCACCTAATTTTGATGTTGTCTCAAATCTAAAATCTCTTCCACCTTGAATTTTTCATTGTTGTCCATTTTTATATGAGGCAGTGGCATTTATCTTTTTCTTAATACATCTATTGTCTTATATGGCTCAAGCAATTATATGTGGAATATAAGATGGATCTTCATAGATTTTGGTAGATATAATCAATAGGCAATTAGATTAATTTGTTCACAAATTAAAAATGGTCCAAGCCTACAATAATCTTACTTGTCACAAGGATAATTAATCTTGATATTACAACAAAATAATCATATCTTATCGCCCATGCAAAATTGAAACTATTATTTATGATAGATATCTATATTGATCTTTTGTCCTTCTTGAATTTCTTTTAATTGTATCTTCATTGTTGCATATAGCTCTGACAACCAATTTGCCAAATCTTCTACTATAGGATTATCATCTTTTAAAAAGTCAAAAGTATTAAGTCATAGATAATAACCATAATTTTCAAAGAATGGAATTTATTAAATAGAAAAATGTATCAAATTATCATAAGCAAATTGTACCAATGGCAAAAGAGTTGTCCAATCATCTTAATGATAGTTGATGGTATATCTCAAATATTGCTCCAAAACTTGATTTATTAATTTCGTTTATCCATTAATTTGAGAATAAAAAGCTAAAAATAGTTTTATATCCACCTTCAATATTTTGAAAAGGATCTTCCAAAATCTTGATATAAATTGCATCCCTCTATCTGATATAATATCCCTTGGTAATCCATAATAGCAATAGATATTATTAAGGAAGAATTTAGCTATTTTTTCACCTGTAATAGATTTTGTAGATGGTAACAAATATGTCATTTTGGTGAAATAATCTACAATCATGAATATAGAATCATATGAATTTGAATTTAAAAGATCCATGATAAAATTCATAGAAACAGAAGATCAAAGTTGTTCTAATGCAAGTAATAGTTGAAAAAGTCCATAAAATTGATGACATGGAGTTTTTGATCTTGAACAAATATCACACTACTATACAAATTCTTTAACACCCTTCTATATTTGAGGCCACCAAAAATCTCTTGATATGTCTTATTATATTCAAAATGTCTTGTTATAGGAAAGTTGTGATGAGCTTCAAGAGCATGTAGTCATACTTCATCTTCTGGAATATATAGGCATCCTTCAAAATAGAATAGATTATTCTTGAATTCAAACTTGGAAGTATCATGAGACTTAGATGAATTATTTTTAATCTCATAAATAAGAGGATTTAAAGACATACTTAAGTAAACTTGCTTGAGAATAGTTGAATCAATAGTCAATGTTGATTTCATTGCTCAAAGATGAAATTACTTTGGTTTCAAGAGGATTGTTCTTTGTTGATCAAAAGTTGAATCTCTTTCTTTTAGTACAAGATAAGAATGTTTAGAAAAGACATTGGACAGACCTTATTGTTTCTTGGCCAATAAGTGATAATAAATTTGAATCTTGATGAAGACATATTCCAACAAGCTTGACAATAATTCAATCAGCGTATTGATATAAAATATTTGAGGTTCTTTTTATCTATATATATGGTGACTGGATTAAAAGCGCCTTCTACATAATGACGCCATTCTTAAAAAGAATCCACAATTGCAAGAAGTTTTTTATCATGGATTTTATAATTAATCTTTATTGCTGAAAATTTCTTAGAATGAAAAGCTACTGGGTGGAGTTTGTCATCTGCTTCTATTTTTGATAATATTGCATCTAAAGCAAAGTCTAATGTGTCTGTTTTCATAAAAAAATACTTTAGAAAAGTTGATATAATACAAGATTGGTGCAGAAGTAAAAATTGTCTTCAAAGCTTCAAACAATGCTTTTTCTTCTTTATTCTACTTAAGTTTGTCCTTACAAGTTAAGCGTATAAGTAGGATTGTAACTTGAAAAAATTCTTGATGAAGATTTGATAGTAATTGGAAAATTCCAAAAAGCATTGCACATCTCTTATTATTCTTGGAATCTTCCAATCTATGATTGTTTAGACTTTCTTAAGATCCATTTTGAGACAATCATTTGAAATGATATATCCTAAGAAGTCAACTTGAGTAGTATGAAATATATATTTTTCTATCTTGGCATATAGTCCTACATCTCTAAGTTTTTATAATATACAATAAATATAAAATTTATATTCTTTTGTGTTCTTAGAATAGATTAGAATGATGTTTAAATAACAAACAATAAAATCATTAAAAAATTCATAAAAAACATCATTCATAAGATGTTGAAAAATAATTAATATATTTATAAGTTCAAAAGATATGATGTTATATTTGAAATATCCATATCTAATTCAAAATGCACTCTTTCATTCATTACCTTTTTTTATGCGAATCAAGTTGTATGCTCTTTGCAGATCTAATTTTGTGCATATCTTTGCTTGGCTAAGTTGATCAAGAAGTCCTGAAATCAAAGATAAAATATACCTATTCTTAATGGTAATCTTATTAAGTCCTTGATAATCTATGCACATCAATGACCATCTATTTTTTTTCTTTACAAAAAAGATAAGAGTTCTTATTAGAGATTTTGAATAGAATATGAGATTCTTAGCCAAGTTCTCATCAATATATTTTTTTAATATAACTAACTCATTTTGTAATAAATTATAGATTGGTCTAAATGGTGGTTGAGCTTCCTCTTGAAGATTGATTAAACAATCATAAGGTCGATGCTTTACAAGAATATTTACATTTTTTTTTTAAAAAATATCTTTAAAATCTTAATATTGGCTAAAAATATTACTTATAGTCTTTTCAACATCTAAAATAGATGTGGCATATATATAGCAAAAGATGATCTTTTTTTTGCCGCATGTATGAAAGCTTTTGCACCTATCAGTAAAGATTTGGATGTATTAGAATTATATATGTCTACTTGACTAATGAATTTTTGAATTAAACTACAAAAAAAATTAAGAACATGCAAAATCCAATCTATTTGAAGATTATACTTTTTTAATCACAATAATCCTAAAATGACTAGATTGGAGGGAGATCTAATCACATTAAATATTTTTAAGCTATTATGTCTTTTAGTTACTACATCTAAAAGAATAGTCTCATGGATAACATCTCTAGAAGATAACAAATGACCATCTACAACTTTTACATGTACAAATTTAGTTTTTTTGACTAGAGATATTTCATATTTTTTGACAAAGTCTTTGTCTATGAAACAAGCTGAGGCTTTTGAATCTAATAAGGCTAAGACTTTGTGATTTTTAGATCCTAAAAATATATCTATTATAAAATAAAGAGAGGGATGTAAAGAGAGAATAGAACTTTATAAGGTGTTGCATATGATTCCAACCGCACGATGTCATAATACATGAAGTCTTGTTTGAGAATGCTCCGGGCACCTGGCTGTAGAAGATAAAAAAGAAATGCATAATAACAAGATCCTAACAACTCTAATAGAATCCTGAATAACTTCTAGTACATCCAAATCTTAAACCTTAGTAATATTAATCAAGTTTTGATCCAATCTTAAAGAAATTATTAGAGAAGAATAAATGAATCATACAATAATCATAAAAAAATAATATATGAATAATAATTTTAGAAAATATTAAAAATAGAAATCTTAAAATTCTAATCAAATTTTAGTCAAATCCTAAGTCAAACCTTGGTCAAATTCTAAGTCAAACCCTAGTCAAATCCTAAATCAAACCTTGGTCAAATCCTAAGTCAAATCTTGATCAAATTCTAAGTCAAACCCTGATCAAATCCTAAGTCAAACCTTAGTTAAATCCTAAGTCAAGCCTTGGTCAAATCCTAAATCAAACCTTGGTTAAACCCTAAGTCAAATCCTAAGTCAAACCTTGGTTAAATCCTAAGTCAAGCCTTGGTCAAATCCTAAATCAAACCTTGGTTAAACCCTAAGTCAAATCCTAAGTCAAACCTTTATTAAATCCTAAATCAAATCCTAGTCAAATTCTAAATCAAACCCTGATCAAATCCTAAATCAAAATCTAAATCTAAATCAAATCCTAATCCTAATCAAATCTTAATGAAATTCTAATGAAATCCAAATGAAATCCTAATCAAACACTAAATCCTAAATCCAAATCCTAATCAAATCCTAATCAAATTTTAATCCTAATGAAATCCTAATTAAATCCTAATCAAATATTAAATCCTAAATCCAAATCTTAATTAAATCCTAGTCAAATTCTAATCCTAATGAAATCCTAATCATACCTTAATCAAATATTAAATCCTAAATCCAAATCCTAAATCCTAATCGAATCCTAATCAAGTCCTAAGCAATTCCTAAAGCAGTTTTAGAACCTCAATAACTACCAAATAAACCATCAATCTTGATTGAAAATTTATACATGCCTTAACAACTAAGGTGATAATAAACACATCAAGTTTTAAGAAGATCAAATTTATCAAAAAGAAGAAAAATCTATAAATCTGCTCAGGTGTTTGCCAACCACCTTCTCCAATCTTGATGCCAATATTCTAGAGCCTAAACCTCCTGTTCTTACTATTTACTTACTTTTAAATTTCATATAGGCATAGTAAATTAAATACTCTATATATAAATATAAATTTCATTCAAATCGAATTGGCAAATTGATCAAAATCTAAAAAACTCTGACTGATCGTCAAAATCCAATTTCCAAGACCTTAATCCACTTAGATCTTAATTATTTATAATTAAAATGTTTGATTAAGCTCAAAATTATAACATAGATTGAAAATAATAATACCAACTAAATTACAAAATTTTAACTATAGATCTACTATAAAAATTTTGTAATTGCCCAAAGCATAAATCTTATTTTATTTCACAAATGCCAAAATTGCCCAAAACAACCCTGACTTTGCAAAATTCTTACAAAGTTATTTTTGATTCAAATCACTCTAAATTAAATCCTATACAATACTTCTTAATTCTACTTTCTAATCTCACTCTTTGATTTGCCAAAAAATCCTTCATCTATCGTAGGCATAGTGTTTTGTGCCTTGGGATCTGATTTCAACCTAGGTTATTAATTGGCCCTCTCCGCGTATCAACTCTTAGAAATTTGTAGTAAATTTTTTTGAAACCTATTTTCAGCTCCTTTTTAAAGATGTATATATTATTTATTTTTTTAATCTACTTTATTTTGCCTTATTTATGGCCATACAAAGCAATTAGAAGCCACTTCTACAAAAGATAATATTAACACTTTTTGATTTTTTTTCTACCTCCTTCTCTATTATATATTTTTCTAAGATAATTTTTTCAAATATTCTCATTTGAGTTTTTCTATAAGATAACCACTCATTTCTTCTTTTACCTAATGGTCATATTACTACACAACAATGGTCTCTATTATAATTGGAAAAACTTGATTTCTGACACATTATCTTCTTTAGTGACCATACTCCTCATTTTGTGATTATGTTGCTTCTTTAGATAATATTGAGTAGTGCGCTTTGCTTCTCCACAATACAAGTACAAACATTTTTGACAATATCAAGTCTTTTCTTATTCGATAAGAGATTTAAAATATATCGCATCAATTTGTATTAGATTTGACTTAGTTAAATAAGTTTCTAAAAATTTAGGAGTTTCTATCATTAATTGATTCATTCCACTCTAGCCGAATCTATGTTCCTCACGCCTTCCAAATAAGCAATTGTTGCATGTAATGGCTTGAGCAATAAGTTGTTTCAAGGAATCTGCTTTTGGCATTGTTAATAATAAGTCTTTGACATTAGCCTTCAATCCATAATGAAATTGATTGATAAGGGCTTTGTCATTCCACTCCACATTGCAAGCAAGGTTTTAGAATTTTACAGTGTATATTGTGGATGACTATGATCTTTGTCATAAAAATACAAGTTTGGTCTCTGTTATCTTTTTTTTATCACTTTTTTAAAATATAGCCGTAAATACTTCAAGGAATGAATTCAAATTATAAAAAAATTGTTAATTTTTTTCCATCAAAGATGCAAATCAAGAAAGATCACTTCCAAATAGAAGTACATCTATAAATCCAACTTGAATAAATCCATTAAGGTATTGAAAAGGATGCAACCTTAGATATATCTTGACTTGTTGCAAAAATATTTGAAATTTTGATCTTGTTCTATCAAACTTCTCAAGTATACTAATCTTTTCCTCTTTCATGCTGGTAGAAGCAAGGCTTCTTAGATTTACTTGTGAGGTGGATTTACTTGCTTCTCTCAACTATACAACTTCTTAGCATAGGCTCTAGACTTCTTCCATAGACGTATGAATAGTACTTCTATAATTGATATTAGTGATTGATAAAATTTCTACTCTAAGAATGTTGACAAGCTCCTGAAGATTTGCGATAGCTACAAATCTATTCTCGCTTCTGCTAAGTGTAGCACCTATGATCTTTCCTTCCATCTTAATAATTCTTTAATTCAAATTAGAAGAAGATAATCTGTAACTTCTAATATCAAATAAAAAATCACTACAAAGAGGGGTAATATATTCTCTTTCAAGAAAAAAATTAAGATTAGAAAGCAAAGAATGTTAGTTTAAAAGTAGATAATCTATAATCTTCAAATGTTATAATAGAAGTAGAATAATCCATTCACTTCTTAAATACAAAACAAAAAAAATAAATCTTCATTCTTGTCAAACTATCAAGGATACAGACATGAATCATAAAAGAAAAAAATATATTCTTGTGTTATTTAAAATCACTTGAAGATGGAATAGTATTAAAATTAGAATGGCTATTGTCAAAGACAAGAAGACTAGACTCTTGAAACAAAATTAGGAACAAGAAAAGTATTGACAAGAGTGAAGGAGGCTTCACTCTTATTTCTATATATACTATCTATCTAAGAACTACGTGACAACATTCTATAAGACTTCCAACACATGTCCAAGTTGCAAAATACATATCAAACTTATAAGATAAGTTTCTTATATGTGTGCCATGTACTTAGTTTGTTTCACAAGCTACCAACATGTGCGACACATGGCTAGTTTGTTAGCCAAGTTTCTAACCTATCAATCACCTATAGATATGTATAAAGGTGAATCTATGAAGCTTTTAGGAAGCTTCTCTATAAGATATTATCAAATTAAACTTCTTCTATCTACTTCTATCTATCCATAATTATTAGAATAAATCTTATGTCTGTGACACTTACTACCCTTAGATTGCAAGTGCTAACTTCAACTCTCAATATTTTTGTCATCGTAGCTTAGAATTCATCAAGCTATATATATATATATATATATATATATATAATATAGTCAAGAAAGTGCTCTCTCTAATTCTAATTGTCAAACCTCTATTTCTTTTCATATGTATGAGTTATAATCCAAAGAATGATAGTAGGTACAAAATCAATATTTTAACTTTAAGCGCCTACGTATTTCTTTCATAAAAATTCCAAATCACTTAATTTTTGTACCAAAATCATAGTCAAAAATCTAAACTTGCTGATCCTAATCTTTGATGTATGAATTATCTTGAAAGAGAAATTCTATTTTCTAATAAGGCCTTAAATAGCCTCCTTGAAATCTATTGGGCATGATTTTTAGCCAATAAGAATGGAGATTTTTATCATCTATTTTCATTCATCCATATAGATGGCCTAATTATTCTTTTTGATATCAAAAATTCTTTTTTAATCCTTTTTTAAATAAAATTTATATAATATGTGCCATAAATATCAAATAAAAGAAATAAAATAAGATTTCAAAGATCACCAATATCTAACAAAGGTGAT
Organism: Physcomitrellopsis africana; assembly: GCA_036785485.1. Taxonomy (NCBI): domain Eukaryota; kingdom Viridiplantae; phylum Streptophyta; class Bryopsida; order Funariales; family Funariaceae; genus Physcomitrellopsis; species Physcomitrellopsis africana. The sequence goes on along the minus strand of JAWRVF010000458.1, from coordinate 210,463 downwards.
TTAAAATATATAAAAATTATTATTAATATAAAATCAACTTCAATAATCATTATCAAAATATATATATATATATATATATATATATATATATACAAACCTTAATAGTACTCCTTTTAAACTATTTCTTTCTATGATAATAATCTAATCATATTTTGTAATCAATAAAAATCTACTAATATGGCTCATATTTAGATGTGTAATAAATTACACATTAAATATATATATATATATATACATTATTTTCATATGATAGCTAAACCACAACATGACACTAGATTATTAAATCAAATTTTGAGAGAGTTGAATAACAAAAGATCAATTCACAACAAGGAATAGTATCCTTGAATAGCTTAGTGGGATATAATAAGAGCATGTTAAGAGCAAGGACTCATTTTGAAAAAAAGAATACGTACTAAAATAGCCAAAATTAAAAATATAAGTTGAAATAGTTGGCAAATAAAAGAAGTACGGCATACATATCCTCTCACACAATCTAGGGCTATTATCCAATGATAGGGCCTATATATAAGTACAAATTGAGTCAAAGCGAGGAAGAAATGGAAATCTTCTTCTCATGGAACAATTTTTTTATGACAATTAAATGTGACAAATTATTGTAAGATATAATTACAAAGAAAAAAAAAGTATAATTATTAGAACATAGTGTCAAGGACATAAAACACAAACAATCAAAATATTAGAATATTCTTATATCACTCAAAAGAAGTAAAGAATCACTCAAAAATAATATAATATTAAATTAAAATAATTATTATCAAAGACAAGAAGAGTAGAGACTCTTGAAACAAGATTAAGAATAAGAAAGGCATTGATAAAAGTAAAGAAGGCTTCACTCTTGTCTTTATATATACTATTTATCTAAAAGCTATGTAGCAATGCTCTATAGGATCTTCAATAAGTGTTTAATTTGCAAGACACATGTCAAACTTATAAAACAAGTTTCTTATATGTGCACCATGTATTTAACTTGTTCCACAAGCTACCAACATGTATAAGATGTGGCTAACTTATTGGCCAAGTTTCTAACCTATCAATCACCTATAGACATGAATAAAAATGAAACCATATTTATGAAGCTTTTAGAAAGTTTTTCTATAAGATATTATTAATTTAATATATTTTTATTTATTTATACCTATCCATGTTATTTAAATAATTATTAGAATAAATCTTATGTTTGTGATATTATCCCCTCTTTTAAAGATAAGTTTCCAAGAAGCAATGATTACATATTGAAGAAGTCTAAGATGTGCCAAATTATATTTGTTATATACTTTGATCTTTATTTTCTTTAATAGTAGTTGATAGGTTTTTTCAGCCATTGATAATATCCTATACTAAGATGGGAAGATGTGAGGATAAAATTCACTCCTAAACCCAAGTTATAAGGTGGCCTCAATTTAGAGTTGCTTATAACTTATGGTGTGAAGTATAAGGAGCAATAAACAACAATGAAGGAGAAGAACAATACAAAACAAGTAAAATGTGTGCAATTAAGTAATTGCACACTATAAAACTAGTTATAGTCTGTTCACTAGATTTTCACCTAATAAAAAGTAAAAGTAAAAAGTAAAAATTATATTTTCAAGTAGATAATTTTTTTATCTTTCCAATGATATAAAAAACATGTAAATCTAAGTTACTATGAGTAAGTTATGATAATTCAAAATTAAAAGGTAAACAATGGAAAAAATTAAGTAGAAATTTTTACCTCAAGGGTAACTTGTTACAAGTAATATATATGGGTGTCTTAGAGGGGCCACGAGGCCTTAGTATTATCCTCCTACCTACATCCAAGGTGCCACAACCCATATGGGACTTGTGCACCTCCCTTCCTACAAGGACTACATTAGCTGCTGGTCCTCCTATTTTATACTAGTAGAACTAATAATTTTATATTTTCGACTTCACCATGGTGTTCAAAAACACCCTATTAGCCTAGGAACCTTGTATGGGCTTCAAATCTTGCTCCATTTCTTCATAATGGCTCCCAAGGTGGTAAAACTCATTTTTACCAAAGTCTTCAAAATTGCTCTAAAAATTCTAAATAAATTTTAAATAAATTCTAAATAAATTCTAAAAGTCTCTATAATATTTCTAAGATGATAATATCAATTTAAGACTATTTTATTCTACCTTGGAGATTTTTTATAATAATAAAATCAATAAAAATCAACTCAAAATCCTATTTTCTATAAAAATAATTAAAAAGACATGAGATTTCTTCCTCATGCTTCTTCTACCTACTAAGTAATATTTATAGGTTTTTAATAATTAATACATGTAATTAAAAGGCCAATACAAACATTGGTCTTAATAACTAACTCTTAATACTCAATAATAAGTAAAAATACTAAACCAACTAAAACAATTGCCTCTAAGACTTACTAAGACTCCATCTTTGTAATTTTTCTTTTAATAAGACTTTTATATTTATGAATACTTCAAAATTCTAATAAATACTTAAATAATCAAAAAGACTCTCTAATCATTGTATTTGTATAATTAAATGACTTAAGACTATATTTTTAACCAATCCACCAATTAAAATCCATTGGTGGGACTCACAAAGGACTACCCTAATATTTAATCATTCTTAAGGCCTTTATAACTTCTTTCAAAAAAAACATTCAAAATACCATCAAGAACAGCTCCTACTTCTAAAAGTATGACCAAACACCAACAATCTCTTGTAAGGCTGTGATAGCAAACACATTATAACTTACCATGAATTTGATGAAGAACATATCATTCTTAAAAATCTTCATCTCTATTCTGTTATCTTGAAGGTTGTAACAATCATAATGTCTTGTTCGGTAAGTTAGAAAATAATAGCTTTTAAGCTAAATTTGCTAATTATTGATTCTCTATCTCTTTAGTGCTAAAAGAATTCAAAAAAATAACAAATAATGATATAAGATATTTCTATTGAATTTGCTTTGTTTTATAATAAAGATTTTTTTTAATCTTGATTTTGATAGATGTTATTAATGAAATGCATTAACTTTGGTTGATACATTTACTAGAATCTTGAATGGCTCCCATGTACATTCATTAGTATCATATTTGCGCCAATATATAAGATATTCCAACCTATTTCAGCACTACCTCAAATCTAAGACTTTTTTTATCTCAAATTTTTCATTGTTGTCCATTTCTATAGGAGGTGGTGTCATATAATAATACAATTTTTAGATAAAAGAGGAAAGAAGTGATTATATTATAGAAGAATTCAAATAAAAATATTTTAATAAATTATCTTAGAAATATAAATAATGGACAAGAAAGTAGTAAAGATTAAAAAATACTAATATTATCTTTTTATAGAAGAGGCTTTTATTTATTTTATATAGCCATAAATAAGACAAAATAAAATAGATTAAAAAAATAAATGATATAAGCATCTTTAAAAAAGAATTAAAAATAAGTTTTAACAAAATTTATCTCAAAATTTTAAGAATTGATACTTAGAGAAGAACGGTTGTGGATTTGGATTGAAATGAAAGCCTAAGATACAAAACTATGTGCCTATAGAAAATAGAAAGTTTTTGACAAATCAGAGAGTGGAATTTGAAAGAAAATTTTAGAAGGTTTTTTTAACCATTGGTTTTGAATGATTTGAATAAGTATTAACTGTATAAGAGCTTTGTAAAGTCAAGGTTGATTCAAGTGATTCTAGTTTTTATGAAATAAAAAGAAATTTATATTTTTGAGCATTTTGTAAGTTTGATTATAGATCTATAGGTAAAATTTTGTAGATTTGTGATTATAGTTGTGCTAAGTGTATATTATAAGTTTAAGTGGATCAAGGTATCAAAAATTGGATTTTAAAGATTAATAAAGATTTCTAAGATATCCAACAATCTATGAATTAGATTAAAGTGAAAACTATTTATTTAGATGGTACACTTGATTTTTTATATATTTATAAATTTTGGAAGCAATTAAATGGTACAAAAATAAGATATTGGCATTAGGAGATTGGAATCAAGATTGGAAAAGGAGGCCAACCTATATCTAAGCAGAGTTTTAGATTTATCTTCTATTTGGTGAGTTTGATCTTCTTCATAAATTTTGTGCATGTTGCCAACTTAATTGTTGAAAGATGTACAAATTTTGAGTCAAAATCAATATTTTGATCAATAGCTACTGAAATTTCAATCTGCTATAGGATTTCTTAGGATTTTATTAGGATTTAGTTAGGATTTATTAGAATTTGATTAAGATTTGGTTAAGCTTTGTTAGAATCTATTTAAGATTTAATTAAGATTTTATTAGGATTTTTTTAAAATTTAAGATTTGATTAGAATTTTATTAAGATTTATTTAGGATTTAAAATTTGATCAAGATTTTATTAAGATTTATTTAAGATTTAGGATTTAGTTAAGACTTGATTTGATTAGGATTTAACTAGGATATCATTAGGATTTATTTAAGATTTGATTAAGATATCATTAAGATTTGTTTAGGATTTAGAATTTGATTAGGATTTGAATAGGATTTGAATAGGATTTGAATAGGATTTTATTAGAATTTCATTAGGATTTTATAAAGGTTTTTTTAGGATTTAGAATTTGATTAGGATTTATTTAGAATTTGATTAGAATTTGACTAGGATTTGACTAAAATTTGATTAAAATTTGATTATAATTTTTATTTTTAATATTTTAAAAGAATTTTTATTTTAATATTTTTTTTGGATTTTATACCTTTAGAAAAAAAATATTTTTTTTTTATGACTTCTTTAGAAATTCTTTAGAATTTTTTTATATATTTTTTATAATTAATTAAAAATTTAATTAAATTTCTTTAATGATTGAATATACTTATTAATTTTTAATTATAATTTATATACAATTCTATTAAAGGTGTTAGGACTTGTTGTTGTAATTTATTTATTTTTAATCTTCCATAGCCACATATCTAATGCATTTTCAAACAAGACTTCACAGAATATAATAATAATAGCATTTGTCTTTTTTTTTCTTCATATCTCCTATCTTAGATGACTCAAGCTGAGATGCATGGAATACAAGATGGATCTTTATAGACTGTGATAGGTATAATTGATAAGTAATTGGATTGACTTATTTATAAATTGGAAACAGTTTAAGCCTACAATAATCCAGCTTGTCACAAAGACAAATAGTCTTGATATTATGACAAAGTAATCATATCTTATTATCAATGTCAAATTGAGATTGTTTCTTATAATAGACATTTATATTGGTCTTTTGTTATTCTTGAGTTTTTTTTAATAATGCCTTCATTGTTGGACATAGCTCTAATAATTGATTTGCCAAGTCTTCTATTGTAGGATTATTAACTTTTGAGAAGTCAAAAATATTAAATCATAAATGATAATTATAATTAATAAAGAAAGATATTTATTGAATAGAAAAATATATCAAATTATTGTAAATAAACTCTGCCAATGGCAAAAGAATTGTCAAATTATCTTGATGATAATTGATGATACACTTCAAATATTGCTCCAAAACTTAGTTTATCCATTTTGTTTGTCTATTAATTTGAGGGGGGAAGACTTAAGATAATTTTATATCCACCTTCAATATTTTGAAAAAGATTCTTCAAAATTTTGATAGAAATTATATCCTCCTATTTGATATAATATCCTTTGGCAATCCATAATAATAATAGATATAGTCAAAAAAGAATTTAGTTGTTTCTTCACTTGTGATAGATTTTGTACATGATACAAAATATGCCATCTTTGTGAAATGATTTACAATCACAAATATAGAATTATATGAACTTAAAATTAATAGATTTGTAATAAAATCTATAGAGACATGAGACTATGGTTGTTTCAATATAAATAATAGTTGAAAAAATCCATAAGATTGATGATCAGGAGTTTTTTACCTTAAATAAATATTACATGATTGTACAAATTCTTTAACTATCTTCCATATTTGAGGCCACCAAAAATCTTTTGATATTAGATCCAAAATCTTGTTATATCTAAAATATCTTATTGTAAGGAAGTTGTGACAAGCTTCAAGAGCATATAGTTGTATTTCACGTTTTGGAATATACAAGCATTCTTTAAAATAAAATAGATTATTCTTGAATTTAAACTTGGAAGTATTATGAGACTTAAAAAAATTATTCTTAATATCATGAACAAGAGGGTCTAAAGACATACTTGATTGAACTTGCTTGAAAAAAGTTAAATCAACAATCAATGTTAATTTCATTATTCAAAAATAAAATTATTTTGGCTTCAATAAGATCATCATTTGTTAATCAAAAGCTGCATCTTTTTTTTTTTGATGCAAGATAAAAATATCTAGAAATGGCATCGAACAAACTTTACTATTTTCTTGGCTGATAAGTGATAATGAACTTAAATCTTAACAAAGACATGTGCCAATGAGCCTTGTAATGATTCAAAATAAATGCTGATATGAAATACTCGAGGTTCTTATAATTATTCTTAATATCATGAACAAGAAGATCTAAAGACATACTTGATTGGACTTGCTTGAAAAAAGTTGAATCAACAATCAATATCAATTTCATTACTCAAAAATGAAATTATTCTAGCTTCAATAAAATCATCTTTTATTAATCAAAAGCTGCATCTTTTTTTTTGATGTAAGATAAAAATATCTAGAAAGAGCATCAAACAAACCTTATTATTTTCTTGGCCAATAAGTGATAATGAACTTGAATCTTAATAAAGACATGTGCCAATGAGCCTTGTAATGATTCAAAACACGTGTTGATATGAAATACTCAAGGTTCTTATAATTTGTATACATAATAATTAAATTAGAAGCGCCTTCTAAATAATGATGCCATTCTTGAAATGAATCCATAATTACAAGAAGTTCTTTATTGTGGATCTTGTAGTTAATCTTGGTTGCTAAAAATTTTCTTAAATAAAAAATTATTGGATGAAGTTTGTTTTATGCTTCCATTTATAATTATACCACATCCAAAGTAAAGTCTGATACATCTATTTCTATAAAAAATTATTTAAAGAAGTCAATGCAATATAAGATTTGTACAAAAATAAAAGTTGTTTTCAAAGCCTCAAATGATATTTTTGCTTCTTTATTCTATTTAAATTTTTCTTTACAAATTAATCATGTGAATAGAGATACAACTTGAGAAAAATTCTTGATGAAGATTTAATAGTAATTAATAAATTTTAAAAAATATTATATATTTTTTATTATTTTTAGAATTTTTTAGTCCATAATTATTTGAATTTTTTTAGGATCTATCATTAGATCATCATTAGAAATGATGTATTCTAAAAAAATCAACTTTAGTAATGTGAAATACATACTTTTTAATCTTGGCATATAATCTTGCATCTTTAAATTTTTGTAACATATAATGAACATGAAGTTCATACTTTTTTATGTTCTTAGAATAGGTTAGAATATCGTTTAAATAGCTAATAATAAAATCATCAAGAAATTTATGAAAAGCGTCATTCATAAAATATTGAAATGCAGTTAGTACATTTGCAAGTCCAAAAGGCATGACATTATATTCAAAATATCCATACCTAGTTCAAAATACAATCTTTCATTTATCACCTTCTTTGATGCAGACTAAGTTATATGCTCCTCACAAATATATTTTTTTATAGATCTTTGCTTGATTGAATTGATCAAAAAGTCCTGAAAATAAAGAAAAAAGATACCTATTCTTGATGGTAATTTTATTAAGTCCTTGATAATCTACACACATCCACAACAATTCATTTTTTTTCTTCATAAATAAGATAAGAGCTCTTATTGGAGATATTGAATGGCATATGAAATTCTTAGCTAAGTTCTCATCAATATACTCTTTTAATGCAGTTAACTTGATCTACAATAAACTATAGATTGGTCCAAATGGTAGTTGAGTTCTTTCTTGAAGATCAATTAAATAATCATAGGATCAATGCTCTAGAAGAATATTTGTGTTTTTGTTTTTAAAAACACCTTTAAAATCTTGATACTATCTAGGAATACTACTTATAGTCTTTTTAGCATCAAAAATAGATATGGCATATATAACAAAAGATGATCATTTTTTTATCACATGTATAAAAGCTTTTACACCTACTTATAAGGATTTGAATGTATCAGATTTATATATTTTCACTTGATGAATAAATTTTTATTTTAAAAATCTTCTTTATCTTAGATTTTAATTTTTTGAAATTGCCAAGCCATTTTTTAGAGGATCCACTCTTTGTTTTCTATAGAGGTGAATAATCCTTAGATTTTATACAAGTAATATATAAAAGAAAATATGGATGAAATTTGACTCTTATTAATTGTGGATGTTGATCTCTAGATAGTAGTCAAAAGTAGCTTTGTCCAATTTTAGATACAAGTATTAGTGATTGCTCCATCTAGAATCATTGTCCATATATTACTAATATATTTTAATTGATTAAGGTGAAAGATCAATATTAATAATTTAAACATTCTTTAGTGTTGAAGATCTTACGCATCTCTATAATAGTAGCCTTCTTTTAGATTGTATAAATTGTGCATATATATAGCTATCATTTTTAACATCATCTTTTTGCTCTTTAGGAGCTAACTATTCCTTTCATTCTTTAATTGATATGTCTACATAACAAATAGAAGATCCCACTTATTTGGTTTTCTTTGAATGGTGTTCTCTATCCTAGTCAAGACCACCTCATTGAGTAGTTCTCCCACCATCACCTTGTCATGTCCACTAGTCGCTTATGAGGGGTGGTCAAATGGTTATACTTCTAAATAGTAAGTTGGCCTTCTTATACTTGACCATCTTAGTTTTTGTTTGATCTTCATATTCAATATAGGATACCTTAGAATCAGGACAAAAATAATTGTTAATCCAAAATTGGTCTATCAATGATCTGAATTCTTATTTCAATAACTCACAAGTCATCTAAGCTTGTTGATTTTGGCCCTCTAAATCTTTTGGTTTTGCAATTAAATTATCCTAAGCTAAATTCTTCTAATGGATTTTAATTTCTTTTAATTATTTAATTCAACCATTCTCCTATTTTTTTTATTTCAACTTATGTTTACTTCTCTTTACTTAGTTAATATATTAATTTTAATTTAGATATTATTTAAGCTCCAAAATTTTAAAAATTAAATATAATATATTACCTAGAAATTTTAATTGACAGCAACAAAGAATTTAAAAATTATTTTTATTTATTTGTATGAATCAAAAATTAAAAATTAAAAATAATAATAAAAATAAAAAATAAATTCTATTTCTATTTATTTTTTAATTTATTCTATAATAGATATTAAATAAAATAATTTTAACCAAATCAATTGTAATTTTATAATTTTTTTGTAGATTATAGTACATTTGAAAATTAATAGATATATTAGATTTATAAATAAAAAATTCTTTTTATATTATTTATTTATGTATATGTATATATATATATATATATCAATTTTTTCTCATATGATTTCATTGTATGGTTGTAACTCACTTGTATGTCATAGATTTTTTCTATATATATTTGTACATGATTATTTATTAATTCTTAAATTTTTTTTGCTATAAATAAATCAGTAGCTTTTTAAATTTTATGTAGTTTCTTAAAAATATATATTTTAGTATTTTTACAAGTATTTTTAGTAATATTATGAAAGTACTATTGAAAATATAACTCATCTATGTTTATTAACTCTTATTTAGAAATATTTATTTCACTTAATCAAAATGTAAAGGAATTTAAAGTCACTAATGCAACTAAAATTAAATTAAATTAAAAAAACCAAAGCTCTAATATGAAATTTTGTGTTTCATCATAAATTCTTGAATTTTTTCTTAAGATGCTTAATTAATATTCTAGATTGGTAGTATCCTAGAATAAGAGTTTTTATTCTTTTAGTTAGATTTTTAAAATATAACTATTTATTATTAATAAATATATAACATATTTATTATTAATAAATATAACATATTTGTTATAATAAATTATTATATAATTTATATAGTTAGATTTTTAAAATATATTTATTATAACAAATATGTTATATTTGTTAAAATAAATTCTAATATTTGTTATAATATGTTATATTTATTATATTATCTTTAAAAAATATATAACATATTATAACAAATATTAGAATAAAATAGGATTTTATGTACAAATTTGGATAATTAGAGTAGCCACCTTAGAGAATATTGTAAAGATAACAAAGTATGAAATATAAAGATACTTATCTAATGTTCTAAGTATCAAAAATATATATTCTAATTACACTTGGGACAATCCAAATTGCAACAACTATGTGGTATGGTTGTTGCAAAAAAACTTATCTATGAGTGACAATCAAGTTTCAAGCCAATAGCACTTTGTCCCTTGCATTGGTTGTTTGTTCTAAAATATTAGTTATTTTTTATCCTTTATATACATGATTAATATCACTTGATCTAACACCACTACATACCTTGTTATTTAGTAATTACATTTCTCCATAAATATTTATGGTTTATTACAATTTTTCAAATAAAAACTACAACTATGATATGTTTATATAAACACTTAAGTTGAATCATATCTTTATCAAAATCACAAATGCTAGATAGGTTGCTAGAAATTATGGCACAACCACCTCTAGATTTACAAATTTGATGTGTTCAAAGAAAAAAATATTAATTTGGATTTAAGCTAGTTTTTTAAATTATTGTCTAATAATATTTACTTATATAATCTATCTTTTTTTAGACTTAAGAACAAATCTATTGACAATATTGGATCCAAATCAACTACTTGAGAATGTTGTGATAGTCACAAAGTATAAATAGACGTAGATACAAGCAGAACATATAAAAAATGATTTTTAGATTTTAGACAATGTTCTAGTTCCATCATATAAATATAATGCATGAAATAATAAGCAGTAAAATGTATTTGTATTGGTGCTTCAATATAGTGAAATACATGTAATGTGAGAAAATTGATATATATTCTAATACCAAATCATTACTATTGTTATACAGTAAAAAAAGCAATTCAAGACTAAAAGCTTACATTAGCAAAATATGCTTATGTTACTTATTTTTTATTACAAAGTGATGCTTCATAAAACTAAAAGAAAAAAAATTTAAAGGATGGCTTTAAATAGATCCAATGACTTTTATACTTATTTTTCATGCCTTTAATTAGTACTCACCAAAAAATATGGTTGTTCTTTTTTTTGGCTTGTTAAAAAATTAATTTCCTTCAATAGTTTCTATGTTGACTCTTTTTTTAAATTGGCATCTCTATTCTCCGTTAAACTTTCTTCCACTCATTCTTCTATTTCTTCTAATATCTCAACAAAGGATATTTTTAAAAAGCTAAAAGTACAATTACAATGCAGACATTAAAAACTCCAGAGATTTATAGATGATGCCTTTCCAATAAAGAAGGCAGGAAGGAAAAAAAAAAAAAAAAAAAAAAAACATGATTAATTGCAAGGGTCATTGTTATAGCAAGTGTTCAAGGAATGCGGTAATAAATTGCTAAAACTGTTCACCTCGCTGATAAAGAATTGTAACACAAACATGTGAATTTGATGGAGCCAATCCGTTCAATTTTCAATGCTTCTGCTTTAAACACATTCCCCAATGCTAGCACATGTCCTATGTAAACAGTAAAACTATAAATTTTCTAATACTGAAAATGTTCATTCTGTTACAATGACACGATTCCATTCTGTCACAATGACAATGCAATTTTGATTGTATCCATCGAGTTAACAAGAAAATGCCAGAAAACAACGTTCCATCATCCAGCAATGCACAGGACACAAGAGTTTCGTAGAACCATTGATGCCAAGATAAGCATCTTACTTTTGCTCCTTTGGTAGAAGACGAACTGAACGAAGAGACCAAGCTTTGTGAAGCACATTTGATTCACAAAAATTAAGTAATGATACCTCACACACTAAAAAACAGCTGTGAAAAGAACATCGAAGAGTTCTTATCAAATTTTAATTTACTTCAAGATCCAAGACTCAATACTTAAGAATTCACTTTCAGATTTGAATCAAAACCCTAAATTGTGAAGATATCCTGTGTACATGGATAATTGTAACATTTGACATTAACAAGAGTAACGTCACAATTTGGAAGTCTTAGTAAAGTTGTGGTGCCATGGGGCTAACTTAGACCAAAGGTAGGCCCTGGCACCTTTGTAACGAGTTTTCATGAAGAAACCACCGGAGTAGAACCTTCTTTGATTGTGTCCTTCGGTTTGTAGGTGGGATTCTCGTTCACAGGTCTGACGTGCTGCAAGAGCTTTGTGGTTTCGGAAGTGTCTCGACAGTACCTACACAGAACAATATGTCGAGGAAAGACACCTGATTAGCTTCTAGGATTTCTTTAAATTATCCCGAACAGAAGATGCCCCGTAATTTTTGTGCAGAAGATATCACACATCACCAACCAGGCGCTATTTTAATATCTGCTAGTTGCATTAAAAAAAGACAAGATTCTGCTACGTTTCATCTCACCTCTGAGCAAGGATCACAATGAAAGTTAAGTGATATCCTTAATGTAGTGCTTTTAGAGCATCACAATACAAGAAGCTAAGTAACAATTTGCCAAAAAATGAACCTTCAATAGAGCTCTCCGGTCATCCATTTCCCTTGGGACGTTTTTGACGTCTGCATCAGGAACCTGTGCAGCATAGTTTTATTTAAACTTTAAACTCTAAACCTAGTCTACTAAAACACTGGGCTGTCCGAATTTTCTGGAACGACAATGCTCTCGTTTCTGATCTCGGTACATCATAATGGTCATGAACATCAATGGTAATTCTCTGTAAGAAAAAGATAAGTTTCTTTTTATAATATCTATCTTGTAACGCAACTTCGTTTAAATCTTTGTCTCAGCAAAGAGGGAACTGACGCATGTAAGATAACACCATGAGCTCGGTTCGAACACAGACGGGCAATCGAGAGGTTAGTTCAAGGAAATATTAATCCCCGAATCCGGGCGGGGCAGCAACTTCCAGTACTTCAAGATACTGAGAATGCTATGCAAAAAAAAACATCGGCTTCAAAAACGAAAAACTAAACGCCTACAACCACGATTCCTGTTCTGGTTCTTTCTTCAATTTTATTTTTCGACTAACATGTTCAAGAACTCCAGTGACCATTGACGTGACCCGATCAAACCAGTCATTGTAGTTCTCGTGAACAGTACCTTCGCTACAGCAGATATGAACGCGGATGAAGCAGCGAGTCGGAAGGAGCATTTGCACAGCCCGTTTTTTGCACCAACGCCATGAGACCAAAAACTTTGACAATGAGGAGGAGGGAAGGAAAATAACAACAATAATAATAACAACAACAACAGCAATAATGTAGAAAAGTGAAAGAAACAACGAATAAGCTTGAAAATGTGCAGGAGCAAGACCTTTACATGGATCACAGGAGGAAAAATTGCAAGCGATTGTTCATGATATTGAAGACCGTGAACAATTAGGGCTTGAGCAACTCAGTCTCCGCTCCGTCAATCCTCCTCCAGAGCTCCTTCCAACTCCTCGCAACGAGACCATGCCACCTCGGATCGACCGCCACCTGTCACTATCTGACGTGGCCCTGTTTTCGACGCCCCGTGGCTGACGTGGCTTCCTTTGACCCTTTTCACGTTATGGATGACGTATTTCAAAAATAATCCAACAAAACCCCATCCTACAAAAAAAATGTTATTATTTGCATAATCATAAATGTTAAAAAAATTAATAAATGTATTCCTATGTGATTAAAAAGTATTTGAAACCGAAAATACAATTAAACAAACTCAATTCTTTCATAAAGTATTTCATTTATGCAAGTAATGGTTTCAGGATACTAAGTGTATGTGAAGATACTGAAAGATACATTATGTACAAAGTTGTACTGTTTTGCACTGAGTAGTTGACTGCTGTTGATGAATTATTAAATAAATAGATATGAATGAAAATAAAAATTAAATGTTATTGTATCAGTTTTGAATAAAACGTTTTTAAGCAAGATATTCTGTGATTGGAAAACTATGATGTTAAAGTTTCTATTACAGCAAATTTTGCAAACTTTTCTAGTGATTTTTACTATTTTCTTTTCTCTTAAATGTAGTACAATTTTAATAAAATTTCATTGTTCATACTAAAGTTTGATTATTTCATTCAAAAAATTAATTGTTCAAAATATGTGTTGTGGAGTAATTTTGAAAAAAATATTGACATGGAAAAAAATATATATATATATATTCTCTCCCAAAATATTTCAAAATTTTATTAATTTATTTTTGTATCTCAAATTTATTCCTAAAATTTTATTACACAATTGAAATTAAGTGATAAATCTACTTAAAAAAACTAAATTAAAATTATACATATAAGAAATAAATTTTACACATTTCCCACAAAATGCACAAATGTTCTATTGTGTATTTTTGTATGATTATAAACACCAACAATCTTCTAAATTCAATCCAGTTTACACTGAACTCTGTTAAGTTTTATACTTCAAAACATACCTTTATGAGGTTATTGAGAAATTTTTGAATAGTACGTGAAAGCTATCATTTTTAGATACCTGTTTTGATGGTAAAATATATTGAATCATTTTTTAATAATTGACATGATAATTGAAAATTTAAAAATCATTCTACTAAAAAAGGTATTCTGATAGTTTTTAATAAGAAAATGCTGTATTTGAGTGATGAAACAAGGCCAAATTATGTCATGCAACAACGGCGTTACTAATAAAATTAGCTACAAAAACGATTAGAAAAATTCCATCATTAATATGATTTATTAAAAAAATAAAATACTTAGATGTTAGTAATACATAGAATTTTAAAAAAATCAATCATGTATCTTATTTTTGAGAATATTAAATATATAAATGTTATATATTAAGACCCCTTTATTTGTTTATTTATACAAATATATTTATCCCAATCAAACTTATAATTTTCAGATAATGTCCTAACTACTTGTATTTACAAAACGTTTCTTTTCTTTAATTGCAAATTGATGATGAGTAAAATCCTAATTTATTGAACGTTTTACAATAAAAATGAATATTAAATCTTATAGTGTATTTGATAATTTGTCCGCTTGAAAGTGTAAAACAGAAAAATGCAATTTTTATTCAAGATTACTTAGATCCGCCCACTATAATGGTGGTTTTTTTTTTTTAATTACACTGACTATTTTTAAATTTATATTTACCTACAAAGTTAACTAGATTATATTTTATAGAAATTATTTCACTACATCTGTTGTTAAATTGCTATGTTTTCATTTTAAATGTTAGAATGACCTCATTAAAAGTTTTGGATGAAGAATTATTGACTTTAAAATTAACCCGATTATTCAACCAACCCACTGCTACAAAACAAGTGGGTTGGTTGAAAAATTGGGTTAATTTTACTAATCACATTATGCAATAACTGATTATATATTTATGGAATCTAAACACATTGAATGTTCTTAATTTCATATTTAGCAATGAACATTTCAAATAAAACTATATGTGATATACGTGCTTAAGGATGTTTGTGAGAATCATGACTGATTCATTATTGGTATCACCAAATGCTATTATATGAATTTAAAACAATTATAGTAGTATAAAATGATTTTTTAACCTAAATAATCAATTTATTATATTTTTGAAAAAAAGTTGATAAATCAAAATAATATTGACTTTGTAAAATCGTCTCACAATTTGTGTAGTAGCATGAAAATAGAATATTTTTTTGCATGAGTAGTGTTTTCAAGATTTATTTGCAAGATTTGAGCATTCTTATTGCTAAAAAATTAATTGAGAAAAACCAATTGTATGTAAACAAATGGTTGATTGCTTAGTAATCATTTATGCATGCATGCATGCATATATATATATATATATATATATATTCTGAATTTTAAAATTAAAGTGGAGGTGAAACGTTGAATTTTTTATTACATGGTCTTTTTCAAAACTTTCAAACCATATGTGTCTTCTTAATATACAACATACAATCAAACAGTTAAATAAGAGAAATTTTCAATTGGTTTCAATTATCACAAAATCCATATAGATTTTAAAGTCATATCCTTCTCTTTGTATGAGCTTATATTACAAAAATTTAAAAATAATCTATATAGGTTGTGATGGTATAGTTTGATCATATGAAATTAATTATTTATATATTTTTATTATTTATATTATAGTTGAAAAGTAATAGGAGGTTTTGTACCTCTTCAATTTGCCAGTCCAACAGTCATGCAAATATACACTCAGTTAATTAAACACATTGTGTTTATATATATATATATATATATATATATACATATCATTGTTTGTGATTGAATGTGAAACTAATGATAATTATTTGGTTATTTATTTAATTTACTAATTTTCAACCAAGATTATATACAAACACAAAGTTGCAATGGATGTGTGTTATAACAATTACTTTCTGTCAAACATTTGCTTTCCTTTAAATATTGGGTGTTCAATTTAACAAGTAATAATATAATTTTTGTGGTTTTCATACACTTGATTTAATACATGAATTAAAATGGAAAAAATAACAAGTATGTGAAAATAACCAATAAAAATAGTAAAAACAATCTGAATAAATGTACACAAGAAAATCTCACATATAAAATACTCGTGTGGTATTTAGAATTTGTATTCCTCCTGCTTCAGAGAACAGAAAAACAACACTCTTTCAAATAACGCCATCTTGTTTACAAAATACCATAATTATAAGAATAAGAATAAGAATTTTATTTAAACACTATCATGGAAATATATACTCATGCATGTTTAAATGTTTTAAAATATCAAAATTGTGGATGGATAAATTTTTTAATATATATACACACTTTTGAGAAATATAATTAATTCATACTTTATTGTATTTTATTTAAAGTAAAATGGATCTGAGTGGTATATAATGGAGAGACTTCTAGCCATACAACACCTAAAGCCTTGGAATTAAAAGCTTGATAGATAGGATGAGGATCAGTAAGTGTCCTCACATTATGCAGATAACTTTAATATGTATGTGTGTGTGTATATATATATACATATATATATATATATATGGTGGCTATTTTTGGTTTAATCTGTCTTATTCGTAGTTGATGTGGTACAAAATAGAAATATGAAATTGATTATACATTGTTTTTGAAAGCAACAAAAATCATGACTGGACATGGTTCTCTTCAAAATCCAAGATTTCAACTTTTTAATTAAAAAATTATTGATTTATAATGCAGTAATTTTTATTTTTACTTTTTACTTTTTCAAACAAATAATTATCAAAATATCAATAAAAGTAATAAACACTTATTACCTTTATTTAAAAAGCATTCCAAATAATTTTAAAAAATGGTAGTTCAAAGAAAATCTAAGTCAAAGGGGGCATAACATGTGATAAGGGAAATTCTTAGGCATTTGAAGGAGATTTATTTTAATTTTTTCCCTTCCTCCTCTTAAGGCCATCCACCTTGACTTTAGAACTCAAGGAGAGGTTGTATTTGGGAATAACTTGTTCACAGGTAAGCATATAATAATTGGGCCCCCACTAGAATATCTCTATCCTCAGCTTTGGGGTGTTGCCCATATTGACTAATTGGTCCTATTTCCCATCCTTTCTTACAAAACCCGTGTGGGGGTGGAAAAATAATGCATTTGGAATATACTTGTGACCAACACCCAGAATACTTTCCACCATTCTTTTTTTCTTCACTCAATTAAACAAGAAAATATCCATCACAGCATGATGTCATAGAATTGCACTATTGAAGCCTAAATAACTATGGTAAACCATGATTAATTTTTGAGTATTTAGAATGGGTAAAACAAATTTGGACCAAATATAACATTTATTGAATCTAAAATTAGTTAATTAGTTTGTATGTGTGTGTGCATATATACATATAAATACAGTAAAGGATATAATATTCATGATCATTTACATGACCTTTGGAAAAAAAAACATTGCAAATCCCAATGTTTTTGTTGCAAAATCTGGGTGATTCATCATAAAACAACACCACCAAATTTCTGTAAAATAGTGGTATTTTTATTATTATTCTATTTCTCTATGCAACATGCATGAATTATCAAAGTTGACCTTCTGCATTACTTCCATGTGTAGTAGAGTTTACAAAATATAGGTCAACCCATTTTTCTTTTTTAAAAAGAGAGCACATATTAAGGGGTTGACTGTACATCATATTCCAGGGGACTTGAGGACAAATTAGAGTTGAAACAGCAACTGGACTGAAACAAAAGAAAGAGTCCAACACTTCTAAAGCAATGCCTGAAACCATTGAGGACTCCTGAACCTAAGGGGAGCCAGCTAATTGAAAAAGCATACCAAAAAGCACAAAAACAAGAGTAAAGGAAAGCATGCAGATGGGATAACATTAATATAAAACACAATTACATACTTTACCCATATTCAGTTCATACATGGATTCTGATGGATAGAACACATAAGTATTTATACATACCCTAACAAATGGCAAGAATAGTTACACCACAAGTACTTGAAAGACGCTTTTACTAAATAGTCCACATTAGCTTAGAAACAAGCACCATCACACTGCTGCTGCACCAACGTGGCAAAAACATCTGAACTGGCAGTTTCGTAAGTTGAACAAACTCCTTTTCGGTTTCTGCAGCCAACTATAATTGAGGCCTTTAATATTATTTTTAAGTACTTCATTACTCCAAGTGGATGTCACCTGTGGTGGGATCTGACAGTGGCTATAACCTCCAGTGATGGATGAGCAAAGAAAGGTGAAAAGGAAAAATGGATGACATTCGTTTTTCCAGATACCTCGCCCCGGATTCCTGGTGGAAATGATGGAGAAATATTCCCAAAGGCACGTTCGAGGCTCCGTCTTCCCCGCCATACGTTGACCTCATGATTGCCCCCCTTGCATTGACAATACCCAACGTCAATATCCTAGTCAACGCGGTTGGAACGCATGCAGAAGTTACCCGTTCAAGGGACAATCATTTCGCGGCCTTCGTCTGAAGGATGAATGGTCTCATCCATTGTTGACCATGGCAATGCTTGCGACTTCCTTGTGTTAGAATCAAGCGGAATAGGTTTATTCGTTTGTTTGTTTGTTTTTATAAGTGCGTGTGTGGGTGGCGTGTGTATTGCTTCGACGTGGCTCATGACTTTGCACTGTTTGGAAAATTCATATTATAATGGTTCAATAGTTGTATGTTGGAAAATTCATATTACAGTGGTTCTATAGTTGGAGTAGTACTCACACTTCAATGTTTATTGGGTTATGATTTTTATTATTATTATTATGTGTATGTGTGTACATGTATTATAAAGTGGTGTATCTTGAATTTTTTGTTATTTTTATGTCCAATTTTAATTTTAATTTCATAATACAAAAATCTATAGGAAAAACATGTAAATATGTTATTTTGAAACACATTAACATTGAAAAGAAATATTCAATTGATTTATTTTTTTAGTTTTCCCAAAACAAATAAATTTTAATATCTCTCTCTCTCTCTATATATATATATATATATATAATTTTTTAAAAATCTGAAGGTTTTTTCTAACAAAGTTATGATTGCTTGTTTATTTCATACTGTTACTCAGTTCATATAATGTTTTGAAATTATTCTTAATTCTTTTTAAATCTTGTTTAAAATTACAATTTTTTATCATCCAACATATTTCATGAAAACTAAGCAAGTATTATGCATGAATGAAAAAAGCTGGTTGAAAATGCAGGTGTTCAATACAGAAATACGACTATCCACAGCTTTTGCTGTATCTAAAAGCACTGGGAATGGAATAAATTACTACTTTAACATAATTATTCTTTAGATTGTTTTTAACATCAATTTTTAAAGCACGGATTTTATTTAACTATCTATTTTAGTCTTTGAAAGACTAAAATCATGTCCCATGCATGAAAATATTATAATTTGATGGGGTTTTTACAATATTGACAAATTAAATATATGTATATATTAAAACGTCATATTATAAAGTACATTCATCAACTTTCACCTTACATTCTATCAGATATAAAAATATGCTTCTTTAAAACATTTTTTTTTTTTAACCATCTTGTTGGGGTACTAAAAGTACTTATTATATATTTTGTGATAAATTTGTAATATGCTGTGTAAATTATACTTCAATAAGCATTCTCCATTGTTTGTTGTTTTATTGTGCTTAAATACACAACTGGATTGGTTTTTATATATAAATAGAAGTACTTATTGCATAATTCATTTTGAAAGTAGTGGAGAATAAAAATTGGCACTTTTGATCCTGTCACTAAGTTATCTATGTAACCATTTACTTATGTTTTAAATTACATATTTAATATTATGTTTTGAGAACTGCATTTCATATTCAAAATTCAATTCACGTTACTTGAGTGCATATACTTTTGCCAATGTAAAAGACTTTCAATCTGAAATAAAAGCATGGACATTTCAATCATTCATTGTACTACATTTCAATAAACAGTAATAAAAACCATGCTTAAATTATATTATTAAATTCATGAAATCAATTTCTAAAAAATAATATTAAAATAAAAGAATCAATGTTAATATTGTAAATTAATTTTAATTTACATGATCATTTTATTCCTTTATTTATTTAGATTTGAAATAATAATCTTGAAGCATATGGAACTATAAGACAATTCCCTAAACTTTATCTACACTCTTAACAAACATTAAAATTAGTAGGAGACGTTAAAGTAGGAGAATGAGTGAGTGAAAGTTTAACAAAAGAAATAAGAAGCCAATGATAGATTGCCAACAAGAAAAACTGTTGGAGAATACAACTCCCTGGTAGAATAAGAAGAAAGTGAAACACAAATTAAGACAATATTAACAAAATGCATGAAAAATGAATCTAAAATTTATGGGCTTCGCCTAAAGTTTCCCTCCTTACTGTACCTCAAAATTATCTAAACAACAACTAACCCACTTGATTCTTCCACAAGAAATCCCCTCCTCCAGAGAAATAGGCTTTGTTGACATTCTAAACCAAAAACGTCCACCACAAAGAAGCAAAACTCCGCGTTTAGCTTTAGACCAAAACCTCATGTAAACCCTAAACCCTAAATCCAGCCGATCGGCGGTGGGGATTGTGTGGAAGCAGCAAGTCAAATGGCGACGGCGGTGCGGTGCGGAGTTTGCAGCTAGTGAGTCCCTTGCGAAACGTGCATGGCTCATGAGGATGTGGATCGTGCAGGAATCTGGCAGGCTGGCTTGGCTTGGATCCATAGCCTTGCAGCGCAGTGCTCAAGGACAAGGACAAGGAGCTAGAGAAGCACCCTGCACTGCACTGTGCACGCTTCTACTCTCCTCGAATTATCTTGCACAATCGGGACGACATCTTCAACTGGTCCGTTGGCGATCTAGACGGATTCTACGTTTGCAGTTCGTGTCTGAGCCATCGGAGCAATTTTAGCCATCCGGCTGCGACAAGATGACCTGGTTGGAGGCTCGGCGAAATTGATAACGGAGTCTTGCCGTAAGTGGATCGATTCACCGTGCAGGCTGTCGATGTGTTTTGTTCGTTAGTGCGTCGATTAGTCGCGGGGCTTGCAAGCTGGATCCCGACAATCGGCTGGGGATCGTTGGTCAGCTCCTACGTTGACCGTGGAATAACTCCGACTGAGCTGGACTTTCGTTTCTGACGCTGCAACGGAGAAGGAACATGGTCACGCCAAGGACTTGTCAGAGGTCCGGTGACCATAAGGAGTTGCCCGACAAGCGCTACTTGGCTTGTCTGATCTGAGTTGGAGGATGGAGGCGTTGAAGGTTGCTTCAGAGACACATCATTTGACACGTTTTAATAAAGGCCCCACCATCAACCTCCTGAGGTTGCGTTCACAGGCACGTGTTGACCGTTGCCGGTACACAGTCTGCACATCTTAGGGTGTGGCGAGACCGATTTGTGATATTGTGATGGTGGATGCGGAGAGCAGGGAGCCGGGAGGGCAAAATACTCCTTCGATCTTGACCTTTGAGGCAAAACGCGGTCGCGGCTTGAGTATAACACGAGATGGAACTGATTGATTCACCTCACTTCCAGCTTAACGGAAAAATTTGGCAACGCCTGCCTAATCCAGCAGTAAAAAATACTTAACGAAATTTGGGTGATATGATTGTAAATATTTTTGTCCAATACTTGGCGGACTCAATCAACGATATAATGAATCGGATCTCCTCATCGGAAACGCGTTGATTCTCTACATAATTTGGTAGGCAAGCTCTATTATGAAGATAATTTGATGAGCTGTTTTTGATCCATAAAATCAAGTTGCGGGGACTGGCAGCCATGGATGAAAATCTGTAAGCAAGATTATGCGCTTCGAGGTAGCTTCATGTCCTCAGCGTTCACAGGATTTTGCGCTTTGCCACGGGAATTTGGAATTACCCGGAAAAGAATGCGGTTCTCTGCGCAGTAGAAATCGATTCGAAGTCGAAATAAATTAAGTCGCAAATGATAGCTCACGCATGATGTGTAGCGGCTATAGCCACTGTGTAGCCTTTGCAGCAAGCTGCGAAACAGTCTGTACTTGCGACGTACTTGAAAGCTCCACGCTATAAGGACGACGACGACGACGACAAGAAAGGACCATTCTAAGTTGATGAGCATGAATTATTGCAGCTGCATCAAATGAAGATGCCTCATGCTCGGCGATTTGTTAACCTAGATAACAAACAAAGCGGATAAACGGCATGGCATGGTGCTGTGTTCGAACGACGTATGCCTAGGTTACCACAAAAACGATTCATCTCCCGAGAGCCATGTAGTCGCACCACAGCCGGCAGGGTCATTGAAGACCTCTTTCATGGTCTTTTTCGAGCATTAATCCTCACAAAAAGAAAATAAAATCCTCTTGACTGATTTTGAAGGCGAACCATATCTGCATATCAAGTAGGGAATAAAGTTAACAACGGTACTGCGCACAGTGGCTCTCCGCCGAGACACCTGCAGCGGTGAACACTTTATGATAAGTCGAGAGAAATTTATATTGGGTGCACGGCAGATCGATTTTGTTGTCGATGAAAGCTTCGACTTCATACCGACGTTGCAGTGAAAGATTTAGCTTGGTTTCTAATTTCTAATTTTTTAAATTAATGTGTATGACTTCACTCCAAGCCTGCAAGTAGTGCAGTCTTGGCGTGAATCATCAAGCAAGAACGCAGCTCACAAAATCGGAGGATTTCTCTACGAGAATCGTGAGCAGCAAGCTCCTTCCAATCTACAATTTGAGATAAATGGATGAATCTGTAAAAATCGGTGGTTTGTTGAACCCGCAAGCTGGTCGCGGTAAGTTTTGGGGTACACGCAGTGGCCCCCATCGACGTCGCGTCGTATTATTACGAAGAGAAAGTTGGCAGCTATCAAGTAGCTGTAGAAGCAATGTGTGTGTAAGAGCGACGAGCTTCCGTTGTGAGGAATTGTGTCCACAGTAATGGGATCATGACGCGTAGTTGAGAATTACGAAGAAATGTATAAAAAAGATACATGGGCTCCACAAACGATGCAGCTGTAGTCAACTCTGTCAATCCAGGAGAGGAAGCGCGGGTGATCATTGGGGGAAGTTGGTTGTAGGAACTACTTCAAGCGTACGTTGATCGATTCCGACAGGCATCGGGGACGGTGGTGGGCCAACCCACGCATGCAGCTGAGTGTTTTTTTTTTTTTTTTTTTTTTTTTTAAATTTTTTTCTTCTTTGCGAGCATTGTTCGATCCATCGGAGCAGGCGAGGCGGGCGCGGCCCCACCTCGTGAAATGTTGAACAAATTTTGGCTGTTGTGATGCGCCCGTACTTTCCAGGCTGATCACGTTGGTGGGGGGAGATTCACAGCCCGGGTCCGTCGCGATTGATTCGATGTCACACGGTATATGAGCTCCTCGGAGAGTCTGAGACAGTCGAATGACTCCGCAGTCCTCACATGTTCGGCATTCATACCTCGTGGGGACTCACGCTCTTGGCCGCGTGTACCCGACAATTTTGCACGGGTGACTAGAAATTTAGCAGAGTAACCAGTGTGGAGGCGACCTGTCTTGGTTGATTCTGAGAGTATTGAAGAAATCCGCAGAGGGATTTGATCAACAAGGGAGGATGGCGCGAGTGGTGGTGGCGTCGTTATTGTTGCTGGAACTTGTGGCAATATTGATGTGGGGAGTGAAAGGGGATTGGTATGAGACTGTGGTGGAGAATGCAGGAATAGCATCTATGCATACGGCTGTGACACATACGGGTGGAGTGATACTCCTGGACCGAACCAACATTGGAGACTCCCAGCTCCCTCTTGCTAATGGTGTGTGTCGGGACAATCCTGCAGATAGGGTAAGATCGATATCCCACCCAGGAGGAAGTCTTGTCCAGATACCACTCTTTTCCGAAAGCCAATTCCGCCTCAGGATGCTGCTACTTTCTGCATGCCTGAGCCTGCCCACAAGAGCTGCAAAATGAATACTCATGTTTCGTCAGTAACTAGTGTCAGTTATAACTAATTTTTTTCTACTGAGCACAGTCGGTAATGAAACCGGTTTCTCGTACCGTGTCAACCGGCGACCCGAGTGGAATTAAGTTCTTTCAGACATGGAAATCCATGTTTTACTTAGTCAGGCTGCATGTGCTTTTGCTTGCAGCCGAACTGAGTTTGGAAATTTTGGTCTGGATTTCGTTATGACGACGATTACGAGGCCATGTTGTATGTATTTTTAGATTCTCTTGAATCACATGTTCGACTTCACTGATTTTTGTGGGGGCATGTATTCGTTCACTAAAGCCAAAAACCTTCATGTGTAATTCAGGCGAACACACACGATTGTACCGCGCATTCAGCCCTGTACACACCCAACGGGAATGGAATTAAACCTCTGTTTGTGTATACCGACACTTGGTGCTCGTCTGGTCAGTTTGATGCCAATGGACAGATGGTGCAAACGGGCGGAGACTCCGACGGGCTAATGAAGGTACCAATTACTCTCACTCTTCTTCTCAATCAGTATTTTTTATGGAAAAGCTAGAGAAAATTACTGAACTCCCCTTCTGGATGCAATTCGAGCTTGGTACTGAAAATCTCACTCTCTCCGTGGCCAATAAAATAAAATAAACAACAATTGCCATTGTGAGTAAAATTTGCAGATTCGAACTTTATGCGGTGATGGAAACTGCGATTGGGTGGAGCAAGATACACAATTGCAAAACGGAAGATGGTACGCCACCAACCAAATTCTTCCCGACGGATCGCAGATCGTCGTGGGAGGACGCAGTGTCTTCACAGTTGAGTACGTCCCCGCCTACGGCCGCGGCACCTACTACCTGGATCTCCTAGAAAAGGTACCAAACCCAACCAATTACGTCCCAAAGCAACACCATGCAAAATAACTTCGCCAGAACATCTATAAGAAACAATTAATTTGTTCATTTTACTGAATACATGTACACAATTCTCCTTCGCAGGATGTCCCTCTGTCTATTTTGAAATCTTACACTAAGCTTTGCGTAATAAACAAAAAATCACTTAAGCGTAATTACCCAATCCATCCAAACTCCTCCGCATCCCTCAAGATCCTTTTCCAAGGCAGTCAAGATATTTGTTTGTGTATCAAGATAATTGTCCATTTCGAAGCTAGATAGAACAGCAACCTCACGCGTCCCAATCTGTATCTCCTGGTGCCTGTGCTAGTGTCAAGTCCATCCTTCAGATAGGCGCTTTCATCTCTGTCACCAGGCTGCTCCTATTCCGTGGCCGGAGACCGTGACGAACAGTCCTTCGTTGATTATTGTACTCCAGGGAATTGGGTGCGAAGCAGACTGTCTGTCTTTAATGCGCATTTTTAGGACATGTTTGCTTATCATGTGGCGATTTTGCTAACTGCAACGATATGCGATGTTGATGCAGACAAGCGATGCACAGCAGGACAACCTGTACCCTTTCGTGCACCTGTTGCCAAACAACCAGCTCTTCATCTTCGCAAACAGGGACTCGATCCTGTATGATTGGCAGACCAACACCGTGGCAAAGAATTTCCCCACCATCCCTGGTGAGCCCCGGAACTACCCCTCAGCTGGAAGCTCCGTGCTCCTGCCCCTCACCTCGGATGGGGGGTTCAGCTGGCCGGAGGTTCTCATCTGCGGGGGTGCCCAATACGGCGCGTACTTGAGCGGGAATATCGGAGCAGACGCTTCCCAGACTTGCGGTAGAATTGCACCTTTGGCGGACGGCGCAGACTGGGCGATGGAGTACATGCCCCAGAAGCGAACCATGGGAGATATGGTGCTCCTGCCCACGCGTGATGTGCTCATCATCAATGGTGCAGCCAATGGCGCTCAAGGATGGGGAGGTGCTTCCAACCCCGTGACTGCACCCGATCTCTACAAGCCTTACAATGCTGAAGGGACGCGATTCACAACCCTAACGGCCACAGATATCCCTCGAGTTTATCACTCCACCGCGAACCTCTTGCAAGACGGACGCATCTTAATCGCCGGAAGCAACACGCATCAGTTCTACACTCTCTATGGTTACCTTCCCACGGAGTTGCGCCTCCAGACTTACAACCCGGACTACCTCGGTGCCAACCCTCCAGCCTTCACAACGCTTCCTGGCGGTCTGGCCTACGGGGAGGCTTTCACAGCGGTGTTGACGGCGAATAATCCGACCAATATTGAGCTGAACTTAATTAGCGCGCCATTCGTCACGCATTCGTATGCCATGGGGCAGAGGTTGTTGCAATTGGCGGTAACTAAGCCGGCGGATAATGGTGCAGGAGGATACACTGTTGACTCGGCAGCTCCCCCATCGCAACAAGTTGCACCCGCGGGGTATTACATGCTGTTCCCGGTGGCGGATGGTGTCGTGGGATACGCATGGTGGGTGAAAATCGGGTAAAATCTGACACTCTGACGTGAACGATGGATACCGACAGTAGGCAGTATACCGGACTCCATCAACCGAATAAGACTGTCGACGCTTCCATGAGCTGACCAGAATGGAAGACATGGTTGAATCGATCAGTCACACCGCGACTGAGAGGGATCATCGGCTTAGTACAGACCATCGACAAGGTTGGAAATCTTAGAAAAAGCAGAATCAATAAGACTAAATCGTTGGACACCGTAATCGATCACGCCCTTCGACTTTGCTGGCGATCTCCTCAGATTAAATTAATGTTCGTGTACTAGTAAAAAAAATTCTTAGCCTCTGTTCAATCGAGTGTGGGGTTTCAATTTCCTGATCAGGCACGGTATTCGTCCAGTCCGCAGAGACGAGTAGTGAATAATAAAGGCGAATGCCTGCACTTGAAGCTCCGTTTGGGAAGGTTTCAGTGTGTCACTTGCGAGGTATGAGAGTGGATCGATCTCATGTGTCTGGACACAGTGGACGTTAGTATCAATTTGAATCAACAGCACCGATTGCTGCGATTCATATTCAAACTTCGGCTTCTTGGGTTTTAATAAAAAGCTACAAAGTTTGGATACTTGAAAACATACATTGTGAGTACTGTATCTGAAATGGAAATGCCTTCTTGACTAAGCAGCTGTGAATTCAAAGCGTTGGGAAGTGATGACAAGCATCGATCCCACAAAACATGATCTGATTGCCCCTCCAGCTCGACCAACAAGCATGGACGGCTGTGCTGTGTTTTTTTCCTTAAGCCTTGTCACCCACTGCATTCCCGAAGGCTGATGATAATATATTCTAATCCTTCATAAAGATTCATGGGCATCAGACTTAAGTTCTAAGCAATCAAGCACAGGCGAAACAGTCGCTTCAATTATTGTGATCATGTAAGGGCTGGAAGTGCATGATTGGCAAATGGCTTTCGTTTGAGACAAACTGTAGCCGCGTCGCGAGGTTTGAGAGAAGAATGTGAAACCGGCATTCTGGAAATACTCTTGAACATAACAACTTTCGCTATTCTCAACGGCTTGCTTTGTGGGCGTGGAAAGAGATTCTCAACAGCATCGTTGGTTTTCCTTGGCACCAGGACGTTGAAATTCCCCTTTTCAACAGGCAGGAAGTTCTATTATTTGCTTGCGATTATACTTCCAAGTGGAAAGTCTCTACTTACGACAACCTTATACTTTGATATCAATTCTTTGATACTTCTTCGTCTGTGTAGAAAGGTAGATGTATTCTAATTCTTCGGCATCAGACAGTACGTTTCAGCGAATACTTCACACCGAACTTGGAAGAAACCCACACAACAGGGCTGAGCAACGTGCATATCCATGCACAGACGTGATCAAGTAGCCGAGTTCTTGGTCAGTACTACTAAGACAGTCATGGGCTTCAATATTCTTTGTAGTAGCATGAATGGTGAAGCCCATTCAAGGTAGTATTGATCAAATGCCGCTCCAAAGTCCAAGCACCACAATATTCACATGTAAACTCACCAATGTCAATTGTGTTTCGTCAGATTTGTCTTCTTTAAAACTGCCCATTCACATTTAATTTCTGTATCGACGTGGTGAACGAAGACAGAATGAAGTAGCGAATAAGCATTACTCACAATTGGTAGGGTTAAACTTGTGATAATGGTGCTGGGAAAAGTCCCCGTTAACCTCATAAGAACTGAGAACAACAAATATTGACCGGTGGTGGTTCATTTCAAGCAATTATTGAGGAATGATATAACTTTCTGAAGCTTTTACAATTGTTTTCTTAGAAATAATAATCTTTTAAAAGGCGACCCTCGCCCAAGACTGAGCGCAAGAAATTACTATCAGTTATCGGAGGAACCTCCCAGATGAATTCATTCTCCTCCACTATCAAATTCCTAAAAAAAATGATCTAATATGTTATAATATTGTCGTCGAACCTCCAATTCCCTGCGCAACAGCATGTTGGGTTCACTTCAGGTTGACGGAAAGCAAACCTCCTATCACTTGCAATAAATATGTGAAACCAAACTAGTACTTACACGTTGACGTTTTACAGGATAATATATACAAGACCAAAGCTTGGAGGATATCATTTGTCAATAGCTGTTGCATCGCTTCACCCACAGTCAATCATCTCACTGATTTTCGCAGATGTTCCCATCTTCGTATATCATTCTAGAGGTGGTATTAATGGCCGTTCAAGGAGCATTAAAATCTCACAATGTCCATCGAGACTAAATGAATCCCAGCTGACTTGCTCGAAAGGAAATTACAGCTTGAACTTGGGAATCAAACGGACCGGCCAGCAAGCAAACATAAGCACAGCATGAAATGTGGACAATAATCTCAACAACCGCAACTGCAAAGTGTAGGGCTTCAACATCCACAGGAATGGTGACAAAATGCAAAGCCTGCGGGACATGGACGCTGCGACCTCTCAAATGACTGCAGTCACATTTTCTCGATGTCAAACACAGTTCTGCTGTGACAAAGACGACCTTACATTCACTTTAGCAAATTGATACAGTTGCAGATCAAAATTACTTCAGCATAACCTTCACGAATACACACGTATGTACTCTAGTACTACACAAGAAAATTGTCGTCAACGACTTCGGTGAGTTTCTTCGGTGTCACACAGAGCTCACACAGAAGCAATCAAGCTGGATATTTCCATACTTGGGAACTGTGGGGCAAGTTGCAGGCATGGGCAACTCCGGCTGCCCAGCATATGACACCAACTATCCGTGAGCTTGCATGGAGAGATTACAGGACGCGAGCAAAAAATCAGCTACAAACCCATGAATTAGTTGCACATAAGCAGTGGATATTTTGGCCCTAAGCCCACGTGTGAGCAGATTGTGATACCGAGTTTGGAGCCTCCTCCTCTGTTCAAGGCTTAATTACTCGATCAGCACCCACTGATCGTGCTCGCCATTTGTTAGGTTGGATTAACATGCTGACGCCACAAATAGGCAGCGACACAGATGTGCAGTTGTGAACTTAATGTGGATGCATCACTCGGAAGTGAACTTGCATGTGTCGTGATGGAGGATCGAGGCGAATTTATTGCCATACCACGGCCACCCTCCCCCTGCAACCGCTCCGTGCGGCCTTCAGCAGCCCGAGAATCTGCAGAAAGTGATCAATCGGGGCAATTTTTAAGCCCTAGTGGGACATGGGTTTGGATCAATTTCCGGTATCAATTCAAGCCTGACTGATTCTAAAATAACACTTCCTCTCTCTAGATATTGCTGCCATAGCACATCAAAATCCGGCTGGCAAACATAAAGATTAACTTTTAAAGGAAAAAAGGCATCACACACCATATTAGGCTGTGGTGCTTGAAGACGCTCCCATTAATTGGCGCCACAAGTGCATGAAGGAAGATTCAATGCGGCGGAGAGGCTAATATAACCCGCGGAGATCTCCATCTAGTGTGCACAGTCTCCGCATTTCTGACTGCAATTTGCAAGCGTAGGGTAGATCCATTTTTAGGCAACCACTCTGGGTTTTTACGTACCCTTCGCAAAACCCAACAAGAGTAGAAATTGGAAACCATGATTCAGCACATGCGATGGTCGATAGCAGCCTTCGGTGACCCGCGCCACCGATTTAGCTCGGGGATTCGCAACATTCGGCGTCGGAGAGTGAGAAGAAAACAGAACCTTAGCGGAGAATCTTTAGCTCGACGACTATAGCTGGATGGACAACCAGCCACTTCCCCTCGACGCTTCTTTTTCTTCTTCGTCATCTTTTCCCTTGCATTCCGATTTCGATCAAAATTAGAATTTCTCCCATCTCCAAACATTTCCGAGACAACGAGGGTTTCGTCCCGCATCGACGACTCCTCCTTTCTGAACGGGAAGCCGCGAAGCTTCCTGTACCCACTTTGGAAGTTTCCTAGCTCCGGGCTATTTAGGGCTAGCCTCTCTATGAACAAGCCAATCTCATTATCTTTGTGCGTTTTACTACTAATACTGAAATTTTAATATTGAGGAATACTTTAATGCCATTGTGAATTTACTATTGCTTTAAATTGCAATTATAATACGAATAAACCTTTTTTTGCACATTTTCTAAAACAATTACAAGATTCAGAAGTGTTGGAAAGTGTACATTGGAAGATGGTTTAGGGTAAATAATGACTAGTATACTATATGCGTTTTTGGAAGATAGAGTGAATTAACGCTGTATATTCCTTGTGATAGAGATTGTATTGCAATGTCAATTTCATATTCAAAAAGTTGTAGGAATATATCATAGTGGCTTTCACATATTTAATAAGGAAACGAAATAGTTGTAATTTGAATAAAATTAGACTTGAGTGGTGGAGATTCAAATGTAAAAATAAAAATAAAAGTAAAAGGTTTCCATATTTTATTTTAAAAAATCATGAGATTATTTATAAGGTATGCAATACAAATCAATACAACTGGTTAAATCATAATATGATTGGAAACTGATATGCATGGATTTTTCACGGAATATCAGTATGCTTACTGATATAAGCTTCATATCAGAACATCATCAACATACCTTGTAAATAATCTCATGATTTTTTGTTTTTCATTTTTCATTAAAAAAAATTGATCATAAAGAATATATAATATTCTTAATTTTTATTTTTTTTGTGAGCAAATTAACAAAGATTTGTAATTTTTTCTTGCAATGCATTATTTGTAAATTATACTTAAAGACGAAATCCAATCATATTTGAAAATAAAAGTAAAAATGCAATAATCTGAATTTTTTAGTTTTACTTCATTTATTTATCTGTTTGTATATGCTATTATTACATGAAACATGATTTTTAGTGAGTATACATTTTATTTTTAACATACCTGTGTTTACTCAGTTGATATTGTTGTCAATTCAAAAATCTTATAAGTTACAAAAATTAGTCCTTGTTGCACAAAAGCTACAAAATATTGATCTCCACAACAATGCAATAGTTTTCTAAATAACATTTATTTCTGTAAAAAAATTGATTGTTTGAAATCTATAACAAAAAAATAATACCAATTTAGTGTTTTAATCTACTTGGAATAGTAAAACAAAAACATAAAAGATTTAGTAAATATTGTATGACACTCTTGACTTGTCTTCTTGATTTATTTTGTTATTTATTGAATATTCATGTCAATGCCTTACATCCAGTAATTGGCTTACAGATTCTCTAAATTTGACTCTTGTAACATCAGAATCATTAACATAACTAATTTGATGATTTATAAATTTATTATTGCATTGTCCATTCATGGGTCAAAATTTCATGTGTCAGGTTTTCCATGTGTCATGCAATAGTTTATTCCTTATATATTGTTTTTCAATATTTATTAATAAAATCAAATTAAGAGGAAGATAAAAAAAATTCCAACACAATTCCTGTCATTTTTAAAAATTATTATTACTACTATTATCACTATTATCCCTTTTAAAATAATAATAAAATAAAACATTAAGAAGGATCGGAACATGCCATATCTCCACACATTAGGAACCATGAGGCTACCTTGTAGTACTAAATCTCACATGACCAAAACCTCATAGCTTTCACACCCTTGGCACAATGAGTGGCTCCTCCACACAAGCCTCACGTGATGAACTATGCCTAACCCTAATTTTGAGAGAGACACACAAACACACACACACACACCCATTATATTTTATAGTTTCCATCCATTTATACTCACTCACAACGCAGAAGACAAGGCACCAAGCACGCAAAAGCTGAGACAAGCCCACGGCAGCCTAAGATCCTCAAACCACATCCAGTAACGTCATCCAAGAAAACGGAGACGTTCATCCAAACGGTGATATGGATGGCGTCCTTGGCTCCCACGCGGGGGCGGGGAATTGGCGAGACCTCGCGGCGTCACACTTGTCACGATGCTGTGGACACTAAGCATGATGGAAAAGGGCTGGAAGTGCAACCAGCTATGGCCTTTGTGGATTCAGAAGCTGATAAGCCTTATCTGGTGGTGCGGCGTTGCGAGGGAGGAAAGCAGGGAAAAAGGCACAGCCTAAAGGAGCCCTGCCTCACATTCTCAGCTCTAGCTCATCCCCTCTCGCATTCAAAGCCTGCACCCTCAATAAAATCAAAGCGCTGCTTGTCAGGACAGCGGACCATATCCACGAAAAAGCCCCCTGGACGTCCCCGTATGGCAAATGCACGGTAAAGCATTCTGGGTACCTTTTGTCAAACAGAATTGAGATAATTGGAGTTCGTCTTTTTGTGTGAGTGTGTGTGTGGGGGTGTGTCGCCTGCTTTTTTCTGTGGACCAGTGTTTTCCTGGGTGGATTGTGGATTCGAATGGATATTGTGCGACTGTGTTCTAGTCTCGCATTGAGTTGTGTGAGCCACTGATTGCGTTGCCGTTGTGCGGTTTGGGATGGATCGACTTTTTGCGTCCCCAGCACCATGCAGAAGCCGATCATTTATTTTATTGTATTTTTGGTTTTCTTTTTCCTTCTTCTTTCCCCGTGCTTGAGGCTCTTCGACACCAGCCATTCATTTCTGCGTCGGTTTCTTGAGGTGGATGGATCAAACCGTAGGCAATCTTTATTGCCCTTGTCCGGGTACATGAACCTTGCTCACTTTCAAAAAAGAGAATAACTCATGTGTTAGGCATTGCCTATGGCTTTGCAATCCACATTAATTTGAGTTAACGTGAAAGAAGAACAAAACCTGAAATTTTTTTCCACTTATTCGCCTTTTTTACTATGATGTACGGCATTCTCATTTTAAAATTCTATACAATTTCTGTGCGCACAACATTGATATCAATAAGCCAGTAATGCAACTATTTCAGACTAATGAAAACAGTAATAAACTTGATTTTATTTAAATTTTTTTTTTTGGATAAAACGCAGGTTACTGGATTAGATATACGGGCCTAGAAACGTTTTAACGAATGTGAAGTCGTTTGCTTTACCGGAGTATTTATGTAATATATACACTCACACACACACACTCACACACACACAGACATATCTATATCTATATCTATATATATATATATTGCCATAGCATGAATTAAACTTTATCGATCTGGATCGTTAGCATCTTCGGTGGAACTGAATAGTAAAGAAATAAAGTTCTCACGATTGAGAAGACTACGAAGAAGCTACAGCACTTTCGGAGGCCCTTGTTTGCATCCGGGCATGACTCGGGAAGTGTTGCTTTCTATACCCACTCGACATATCAATATATATATTTTTAAGAATGAAAGGACTCAGCGAATGGCTGAGCACGCTATGAGGATCAAAACCAAGGCAGACTGAAGTGAAGCGACGAGAAATCGACATTGATGCCCACCCAATATTCCTTGATAACGCTGTTACCTGAAATTCTCACCGAATGAGAAGCTGCATCAAGCCAAATCCCCAAAAGAAAGGTGCTGCCAAGGCGCCTCCCCATCCGGTCGCCGCAGCATGGCCATCATGGGAAGTCGCCGCAATGCAACCTCCTTGTCGCGGGGATGCCTCTAGCCGCGGTCGTGGTGGCTGGCACAGTCACGCAGCGGCCATGCTCAGAGGTGGTGGAGACGCACTGCTAGAGGCTGGATGGGGTGACGCAAGTTGTCGGCGGCCGTCGCCCACGTTGTCCATTTTTTACGTTCCATCCATCCCGAGATGGCTTGACTGGACCGATCCGCCCGGTCGTCCCGGTCCTCGTCGTCGAAGTCAGAACGAAGGTCATGGCAGTAAATAGCTTGAATCTGAGCTCCGTTGAATTCACTTTGCCGATGTGGGGCGCGGCCTTCGAGAGATCCATCCCCGCCAGCCAGCCAGCCCCTCGTCTCATTCGTTCTCAATAAACTAAACCTGTGCACTCCAAAAAAGCTTTTGGTTTACTGCCATGCTTCGTACCAGAGGTGATGAACGAGTTTTCACGAGACGCAACGCAGATCTCATGCCGCCGAGCCCATGAGCGAGTTTCCGTCGCCGAACGGTCGCGTCAGCTTGCTTCGGTGTTGATCTTTCAGTTTCCGTAGGCTCCGCGGCCATGCGCTTGGGATATCCGTTGGTTCTGAGCACCGAGTGTCCAGGTTTCGGAGTTGATTTTGTGGCGTTTTGATAAGCATGATGTAGAAGCACTTTGGAATCAAAATAAGCCTAGAAAGTGTTCAATTGGTAGTATCTTCGCAGGACACCATTCTTTGAATTATTTGTGTAAAATAAGTTATTGTTATTACTTCTTCAATACCCTTGTGCATTTTTTTGTATTTTTTGTTCGAAAAAGTAAGTTGTGCTTCTCAAAAAATAAATAAAAGTGCAGTTAATTTCAATTTACGCGCATAGAACTAGTTGATTTATCGCACTTACAATATTTTCAAAGAAAACCTTTGCTTTGTTGTGTCATTTCTCAAGGACGATTCAAAATGTTACTACTGTAAGTATCAATGTCATTTTCAAAGATACTTCAAAACTATTAAATCTACGACATCGAGAATGAATAAGTGACATACAGTGAATTCTTGCCCACAATAGAGGAGGTGCATTTCTTGTAATTTTGGACAAGAATCCAGATGATCATATTTTCTCCATCTTATGACAACTGTTGAAACAACAACTATAATGTGATACCAATCAACGTGCTATATCGATCTCGCAAAAACAATCACCTACAACAAAATTTCCTTTCATGTTAATTATTGCCAAAAGCAAGCAATTAAAAAACAGTGCACTCATTCCTGACTTCCTCGTGTAAACCTGAATAAACTGAGAACTCTCGGAATGGTAACAAAGATCTTATCTTACAGTTCCACAAATGGGAGAGAAGTGCGCTTCCAGTAGCTATGCATAGGGGAATGGGTTTCGTTAACTCGGCGGCACTGCAGCCCAGCCTCGGTGGTTTATTTTTAGATGCTTAGCATGCTCTGGCCACTTCGAGTCGAGGCCATCCACGCCGATGAGGTCGGATGCACCTACAGCCTCGTCGTTACTCAGATCTTGAGCAGATGATAGTAAATGCTGGCCTCGTGATCCGAGTTGTCTGCACTGAGAAACCAGTATTTAACCCCCAGGCACTGTCGCAGTTCTCATCTTACATCGTCACAGCCTCTCGCAAGTAGTCTCGCAAGGTGAGTCTTACAGCTCTAGTCATGATGCGGAAGAGCGTTTCATAAATTTGGATTTGCCTTTCATTAGTGTGTTCTACTGCCCTGGAGTTGTGTAGATGAGCACGTGCTTGGGGGGTTGCAACGTCTGGACTTCACGCCGGGGGCGTAAGAAGAGCTCCACCCCCTCTGAGGTTGGGTGACGCTGGCACACTAGTGAATCTCAGATGTGGCACGTGTGTTGGGGCTAACTTCTGTAGTAGTCGGTTCTTTCTTGGCTAAGATGATGATTCTAGTGGGTTTCCATTCGATTCTTCTAGTTGGTTACTAGAGGATTGAGTGTGCGATTTCGAGCGATTCTAGGCTGCCTTTGTG
Source organism: Physcomitrellopsis africana (assembly GCA_036785485.1). NCBI lineage: Eukaryota > Viridiplantae > Streptophyta > Bryopsida > Funariales > Funariaceae > Physcomitrellopsis > Physcomitrellopsis africana. Next base: position 174,091 of record JAWRVF010000458.1, on the reverse strand, counting down.
CCTGTGGAGGTGTGACGGGAGTTGCACTGTCCTGATCTCCATTTCCATTCTTTTTGCAGTCACCAGCTGTTGTCCCCGTTGCCGAAGCACCATCTTCTACGCCATCTAGCGACTCTGACAAAATGGCTGCCTCGTTGAACCAGAAGGTCGATGCCCTCGTGAAGTGAGTATCGCGTCTGAGCGAAATCTGTTAAACAGTGTCTTGTACTCTTTTGCTCGTCGTCTACGCTTCAATCAACGGTTACGAATTCGAAGATATTCAGTGCCGAGATTTATCTTGGCTTCCTGATCTCGACTTGTAGCTAAGCCGGTTTTTCTGACTAGTTGAGGATTTGCCCTGTTGTTAGGTCTAACCCCGAGGCTGCTAAGAAGCTAGAGGAGACAATTGCCCAGTTGGAGAAGACGTATTTGAGCGGTGGAACCACTGAGGGACCGATCGCCAGACTTGGCCGTGGATTCCAGACCTTCAAGACCAACGTCTACGAGTAAATACCATGATCCCTCTGTTCTAGAATTTTCTTTCGTCACTTATCATCTAGGTGAAGTAGCCAATGTTCTTCATAATCTCTTCTCTCCTTGCTCAGCAACTCATAATCATTTCTGTAAATCAATCTAAGCGTATTCCTTCTAACGTTTATTACTGTTTGTATGAACAGCAAGGACAGCGCTCTGTTCGACAAGTTGAAGACTGGACAATGGCCCAAGGTATTAGATGTAATCTGAATTATGGTATTCGAGTTGTTCACCCCCCCTAGGTTTCTGCTTTGATAGACCAAGAGATGGTTAGATTTGTGATGATCTTGGCATTTAACAACGAATTGCTCAATGCAGTACATGGTGATTGCTTGCTCCGACTCCCGAGTCGACCCTGCCACCATTTTGGGCTTCAACCCCGGAGAAGCCTTCATGGTGCGCAACGTCGCCAACATGGTGCCCGCCTGGGAGCCCAAGGGCGGATACCCCTCCGTGAGCTCTGCTCTTGAATACGCCGTGAAGCATCTCAAGGTCGAGCACATCATCGTCATCGGCCACAGGCTGTGTGGAGGAATCAAGGCTCTTGTTACCACTGAGGAAGGACAGGGCTGCCAGTAAGCCTACTAACCCTACTTTCTTTTGCGATTCGATCACTTCCAAGGTTCTGTCGACGCATTTCTTTGCAACCTGGTTGAAATCCTCTTGCAATGTACTGATCGCAACAATGACGCTTGCAGCGATTTCATCGAGAACTGGCTCGAGATCGGTAAGCCCGCTCGAGCTGCTACTAAGGCCGTTGCCGGCAACGAGGAGGTCGACGAACAGTGCAAGTTCTGCGAGAAGGAGTCTGTGAACGTCTCCTTGACCAACTTGCTCTCCTACCCATGGGTGAAAGAGAAGGTGATCGGTAACAAGTTAAGCCTCCACGGCGGTTTTTACGACTTCGTTGAGGGGTCCTTCCAGGTGTGGGACTTCGAGCTCAACGTTGGCCACTCGCAGAAGTTCTAGATCGGTGCAGATCGTGGAATCGATGAGCAACGTTCGCGTGTACATTTAGGTAGTGCAGATCGATCGGGAGCCGCAACCGGGGGATGGCTCAATTGCTCTGCAGTGGCAGGGTTCGAACAGATGCAGAGCCTCCTGCTCTAGTAGTGGTATTGTCTTGTCGTGTTTCGGCATAGCCATGCGCAAGCAGGGCTTTTCTTTTAAATTGAACTCACAGCTATGAATAAAATATTTTTGTTGCCTCAGTAGTTGTGCACAAAGGTCTTGCGATGGTTGGTTGTTGGGGAAGTAGGTAGAATGGGCCTTCAATTTTGTGAGGGGGATAAGTGATCTGGGTTCCGCCACTGAGTGGCAGTGTACATGACAGTACTCGCACGTTCTTTGTCTCCCAAGTCGTGTTTTACAGTCGATTGTCAGTGGATAATTAGAGCTCGTACAGTATCCCTTAGCCGTGTTTTCACGTTTCCTACGATTTTGCTAAGCAATCGCAGTGGATTGGCTAGAAATCGTCGGAACAGTCTATCCGTCACTCAACTTTTAGACATGATCTACGCTTGGTCAATCCCTTGTGGACGTGTTTCGCAATTTCGTTGATCGGCATTGTAATTAACTGCAGTCTGGGCACAAACTGTTCATACTCTTCTTAGTCGAATGCCGAATCGAAGAATTCTAGACTTACAGTGACATAACTGAGCCATATTCTTTTCGATTCGTACTAGTTATGATAACAATGTTTTGTTGCTCCGGTTTCTGTCGGAGAATGGTGAGTATCCTTTGTGTAGACAGACCCGATGCCACTGCATGAAGTGGTGTTGAAGAAGTTGACACAACCATTATTTGGGGTGGTGATGAAAGTCTATCCTGTTTTGTGTCAAAATTTGACTATAAAAATGGAAACAGCATCAAATATAATTGTTTATACGACAACAACAATTATAATAATAATAAAATAAAAGAATAAAAACAAAAACAAATGCGCTTATGTTTTGTTTCTTTAAATTTTCATTTTCTTGAAGAGTTTTTTTTTTTTTTTTTTTTTTCCATTCCCAATTTATTTTGGTTTGGTCTAATTAGCCTAATATCAGGTTTGAGATAAGAAAATGATTCTTGATTTACCTTAATTAGCATTGCTGATGCTAGTAAGGGATGTGGCCTCTTTTTCCTGAGGGTAGGCCTCTACATGGTCTGGTAAACACATTATTCTATCACAATTGCTCTTCTATTTACAAGCATAAACATGTCAGAAAGATTATTTTTAGAACTAAGTATGCCAAGTGTTCAAAAAGTTTGTTTAGTTGTTTTAAAAAGTTAACATATATAGTGTAATTGTCTATAGTAGAATTTATTGCAAGAAAGAATATGGTGTCATGATTGTAGAGTATTAAGTTATAGAACTTAAAAGTAAATTTCAATCTCGAAACTGAAATCAAAATTTAGATTTTGGTTAAAATTTAAAATTTAAAATTAAATCCAAATTTTGTTTTTTATTTTCTAAAATATATTGTATAAGTCTTTAGCATTACAAGTGTTATTTGTATACATTAAAATACAAGTAAACATAACAAAAAAATGTTAATTTTTATTTTCTAGCTTGTAAAAATTCTTAAATCTTGGTATGGTCATTATAATTAACATAACTCTATCCTTATTATCAATTCTTAAATCTTTGTCGAATTCCATAATATATATATATATATATATATATATATATTACTCTTATAATACTACAGAAAATTATTTAGTATGTTTATAAGAGATATATGGACCTTCAATGCTTCTATATAATCATTTATAAAAAGATAAAATAAATATAGACAAAAAATAATTGAATCCAAAGATTGCAAAAGAAAGAAGAAAGAGAGTATTTTATTCATATAATGGTTACAAGATTTTTTTATATATTTTTTATGATGTACACATCCTAAAAGATAATTGGTTTGTGTGGTAGATGAAAAACAAACAAATACATAAATTGTTATAAAACATTATAAATTACTTTTCAAATTGTTATAAATTGTTTTTAAAAGTTAGAATTGTAGTAATAGTTATTTTTTTTATCTAAAATAATAACCATAGATCATAAAAAGATATTTTAAAATCTCAGGATTTATTAATAAAATTTATGTATAACTTATCAAGTTTTTATTAAAGATTAAAAAATATATAGTATATCCAAAGTACAATTAAAACATAAGACTTCATACTTTAATTAGGAACAAATAGGCCTACACTCAAAAGACCAAGAAATATATTAAACCAATAAATGCATTAGCTTAAGACAATATATATATATATATATATATATATATATATATATCTAAGATAAATAGAAGTTTTAGAGATTATAAAAGATTAAAAAAACAACAAAAGATTTAACATGGTATTGGTATGAAGATTTAATATGGTACTGGTATTAATTTGTAAAAGATATAAATATAAAAAATAAAACTTGCAAAAGAAAAGACACATATAATAAAAGATTTAAAAAGCTTATATATATATATATATATATGTATATGTATATATATATATATAATTTTTTTAAAATAAAATAAATTTAAAACAATATATCTAGACATAAGTAGACTAAAAAGTATCAAAATAAGAATTAAATAAAAATAATTATACACATATACATAATAAAATATTAAAATCATCCCAATTTTGCTTCTATAAATACAAGATAGTGAAATAACCACGTCAGAACTTTTTTGAGACTACTATGGTTTTGGTTTTATAATCCTATTTATTGTAATGTTGCACCTATTAACAATTCTAATGTATTTCTTCATTAAGGAATTTTTTTCAAAAACTATTGAAATATGAAATAAAATTTCTTAATTATGTTATTTTTATACCTTAAAATATTGTTTTAAAATTTTTTTTAGTTAATTTTCTTAATGCAAGTTAATTTTATAAATAGAGCAAAAATACCTTCTAAATTTTTCTTAAAATAATATTTTATATTAATTTTTTTGTGTTTGTGGAATCTAATATAAATTCATCATTTAAAATGTTATATTCTGTATTTTTATACTTATTTTTATATAAATGTGCATTTTATAGTTTTATTAACAGGTAAAAAAATATTAATTAAGTTATTTAAATTATTATTTAAAAATCAATACAATTCTTCAATTTTTTTGAATTTATTTTTTGTTCAATATGTATCCAAAACATTGCAATATTTTTAATTTTAAAAAACATAATATTATATTCAAAATATCAATAAATAAATAAAAATATTTTGTGACTTGTATATATATATATATATATATATATATTTAAAGTGCACCAAATTATTTTATTGAATATTTTATTTCAGGAATATCTTAATTTGATTTAATTGGATAAAAAGCCTAAATATTATAGATAGAAGATATTAAATATAGAAATATCATAGACTTATCAAAATTTAAAATTTATTCCATGTAAAAAAACAGAAAATTTATAATTTTATAATAATATAAAATATAAAAATTTGCAAGATTTTTTAGTATTATGTTTTTTGCAATAATAAATCCATTTTATAATAGTTTGTAAATTGGTTCAAATGGTAGTTGAGTTTTTGTTTAAGATCTAATTGCATAACTACATAAAAAATTCTTAGATTAATTATCTTGTTATTATCTTTTAAATTTATATTAATGTTATTTATGTTTTTATTAATATTCTAAGTAAAGATTTGAACAAATGAGATTTAGATGACATAGAATTAACAAACTAAACTTGTTATTTGAAGATTATATAAATTCTCTAGTTAATGTTATGAATATTTAATATTTGAAATTTATAAGAAGGACTTATTTTGATTTTTAAAAATTTTAAATAAAAAAACTTAAAACTACATAAAACCAGATTTATGTTTTTAGGAGATTATTTTAATATAGATAACTTATAAAATACATAAAATCAAAGATTTAATAAAACTTTAAAATTTTTTTAAGAATTTTATTCATAAATTCCAACTTCTATTGAAAAAAATATATTTTTTATTTCAAAATGACAAATATTAGCCTTCTATATCTTTTACATGTGGTTTTTATTTTTATTTTTATTTTTTTATCAAAGATATTTTGTGATTCTAAGAAAAAAATCAATGAAAAGTAATAATAAAGGTTGTAGTCTTAAATAATAGAAAGTTAGAAAAGACATGCTTTATAGGTCTAAAGCAAAGTTTTATTGCAAAATAAAGACAAGATTTGAAAGATAATATAACACTTTTACAAAATAATTCCAAGGAAGAATCTATGTTTACAATTTACTTATAGACTAACATATTTTAAACACACTTTTTTAATTAAAAAATATACTTGATATTTAATGGTTTTTTTTTTGAAATATATTAAGTTATATGTTTAGTTTTTTTTATAATATTAATGCAAATCTTTAATTTTAATATTGTTATTTATTTATTATTTATTATTTATATTGTGTAAGCAAGAAAAAATTTCATTGTATTTTAAGATAGCACAATCTTAGCAAATAAAGTTTTAATAACTTTAACTTAAGTGGTTGAAGTTATATAGTTTTAGCATTGAAACTAAACAATAAGTTTTACATAATTAAGAAATTGTCAAAACTTGGATCTATTACAATCAAACTTCTTAAGAATGACAATTGTTGGTTTTTTTAAACATAATAATTATATATCTATAATAGTCCACATTTTTTTAAAATTTAATTAAATAAAGTACAAATTTGGAAGAAATTCGTATAAACATTATATCAATTCTACTAATCAATTTTAAAGTTGTTTGCTGTAGTAAAAAAATTAATGCAATGCAACCATTATTATACTTCTGCTATAATATTTTCTGTTTTTTCTATTCTTTTTACAAATACTTGTCTACAATAAGTACATTGGTAATTTATGTATTAAAATTTACTTACTGAAAAAAACACTTATTTTAAATTTTAGTTCGTAAAATTTATAACCAATAATTTATTTATTTATTTTGATATTGTAAGACTATTCTAATTTACGTTTTATAATTCTACCTTTTATTTTTAGTTCATTTTGTGTGAATATTTTGTTAGAAGTAAGACTAAAAGAATTCATATTTAAATTTATATAGATATTTTCAATACTTCAAAATTATTATGTATGAGTTGTATTTGTAAGTTTGTTGAATTTGGGTAGTTATAATAAAAAAATTGAACATAAAACTTTGTATAATATACTTTATTCATTGTTTTCTTACACAACATCCACTTCATGCCATAAAATATGTAATTTGAAAAAAATTCTTGCTGTCAACTTTTGCAAGAAAAATATAACACTTACGTGTGCTTTCTCATAAAATTGACGTCATAATTAATATCTTATATTTTTTAATCCGCACAACATGCTTTTTACGTTCAATTCAAGCTTGGTATCTTTAACAATCGCTGACATACTTCAAAATTTACAGATTCCAACCAAAATTTACAATATTTCACATACCATTCTCAAGAATATATTCTTTGCATGAAAACATTAAAAGAGATGGTGGATCAAATATTTTGTATTCATAGACCGGCAGATAAATCTTTTCTATCATGAATTGGGTCCCTGGAGAAAGCCTTCAATTGAGGCAAAAACCTCTAAAACTTCCTCCTTCATGAAATCCGAAGTTGAGAAGGACAATAGCATGACAAGAAATCCCTAACATGTGTGTTTGAAAGGTTAGCATAAGGTGTTTAAGCAACTATGCGAATTCATGTATCACACTACTAGAAAACCGTCTTTGATGTTTGATGTTTGATGTTCTGTTTATCAGCTGCCAAGGGGAGTCTGTCTGCAGGGTGGAGCTTGACTTAGCTTTGTTCACCGATGCACAGGGACCAGTGGCTGGGAGAAATGAACTGCTTGAAATCTCAATAGATGCGTTCACCGTGGACCTGACCAACGATGCCGATGTCACTGTGTATTTCCATGTGGGAGGCAATGCCCGACCACTCTCAATATTGCTTTAGCGACAGCCATGGATTACTCATGTGGTGAGATTCTGCTGCCCATTCAAGCACCTTAACCCAGCTCGAGTGTCTGAAGTTCATGGGATTGATCATTCTTTGTGACGGTTTAATGGCGTGAATAGTTTGTGAACGGTCTGAGCTGCGGTTATGAAGGATTCAGTGATGTTGTCTGAGAATCCTGACTCTCCGTAAGAGAGCATAAGGAGCAGGTCCGCCTGAGTACATAGAAGATGCATAGGACCTGTTCTTTTTTACCAATATGGTCCTTTAAATATCAGGTTAGCTCGATGGAAGGTTGGATCACATCTCGTCTGTGTTGATGCTTTCTCTATCGCTGGACACCAGATCCTCTTCAACTGTTCCAACTTCTTCATACTGGACGGGCTGGACCAAACTTATCACGCTTAAAGACGGTGTTGAGCAGGTATAGTCGACTAAGATTCGGCTGCTTCTAGAACTTGCCAGACCCGGACGAGGACCTTTGTCTGTCATCAGTTGGCTTGTTGAGGGAAATCCTGAGGCTGGAGGGTTAGCTTTTGTCATTGATTGGCTCGATGGAGAAACTGATTTGGTGACAACTGGAGCAGGGTGCAATCTTGCCATTAAGAGGCTAGATTGTGAAGCCATGGGAGGCGAATCTGTAGATGTTACATCTGTTGGTTGGCAAGTTTGGGATTTTCTTGGAGACAAAGGAGAGCTAGCCAGATTCTGAGACATGCATGGACTACGAGTCTGTCTTGGTTCAGCTCCGTCCGATTCCTCTATGGCCATGTCCGGATTGAAGTGAGATTTCCCCACAGATCCGCTGGTTGTAGACAGCAAAACAGGCGATTAATCCTGACAACTGTTTATGGCATGGAAACTTAAGACTTGTTGAATTTAAGGTCTAATTCCATCTAAATATCAAGATACTACTGCAAGAGAATATAATTTAGTGATATACGCTGCCAATTCAGATTGTGAGAGACTTACTTCTTTATGACTGGAACAGAAGCATGGAAGCTTAAAGCTACGAGAAGGGCGGAAAATTGTTGCTGAACCCATTCCACTACCGCTGTTTCTGTCCCTCTTAATTGAATTTCAACGTCTTTCATCCTCCTGTCGTGTTCTGCTTGCATCTGCTGGCAAATGTTTCAGCTTTGAGTTCTTGGACAACAACGCATATTATGAGCAGTCTTCATGCTTTGCAATGCTCTGCATTCTTAGTACTGGCCCAACATGAGTGCCACTACCACGACTTAAACATAGAGATGAGCTGAATATCTGAAATAAGTATGCAAAATTTCTGTACCTCTTTGTGTTGCATGTGCATGGTTTCTATCTTCTTTCGTTGTAGACATACATCTCTTTTCATCTTTTCTTGTTCTTCTGAGTTCTGTGCAACCAACAGATCTCACTTCATGGAATTATTTTGAATCACCGCCGGAATTGTGCAGGCCTACAATTGTTCAAATCTGATAAGTTGTTTGATACAAGATGGAGTAATTTACTTTGCTGCATAAAGCCGTCACATAAGAATGAAACTTAAGCTCATCCGCTCGAATTTTGTCTTCAAGAAGCATTGCTCCCTCCTGCTCTGCCTTGTATTTCTCCTTCCATTGTTCCTGTTAGAACAATAATGTTCGAGCTTTTAAATTGCGCTTTTTGATGATAGAAACAACCAGAGCTTCTCATAAAATTCTTTTACAAGAGCACATCATAGAGCATTTACTGTGAATAGCGATTGATTGCTGAAAAACATAGTGCAAATGTCTTCCATTTCCAACGTCATGGTAATAACAAATGAGGTAAAAAATACCATGTCAGCTTCCATTGTAGCAATTTTTTGTTCGGCATCAGATATGTTGAGCCCAGCTCTTGTTACTGATGCCCTTTCTTTCCTTAAATCATCCTCTAAGGCTTGTACATGGTCTCCATGTTTCTGCCTCCACCAATTAACAGTATCATTATAATCAAGTATGAACAGGTCAATCAAATGTTCAGGCTTTGTCACTAACAGTTGGGTCTATTATCCCCCCATGCCTTCTCAAATCCGTTATCGTACAGATTCCAAGCTCTCTTGGACCAAAGCCCAGGGTATGGTTGCTAATGAAATGATGTTGCAGACACCCCAGAAGACAATGACTTTGTGGGAAGCCAGGGTTAGATGGAAGCTACTGAACACTTCATGTGGGTCGTCACTGTGTATGATGGGTAAAGATAAACCTGCTTTATTTTCGCATACTCCTTGTCCTTCTCCTCCAAGTGATTCTGCCACATAAACACCTAACGTTCTTAGGAACGATCTGAGAGAATATTCTCAAGTTCAAGCTCTGGATGATATTCGTTTCGGTAGAAGTTGAAATTCGTCAAAAATCATGCGAAATTTGGTCACGCAACATATGCTAGTTTGATTTCGGATGATGTTTCACTACACTACATCAGAAACTGTCAAGGACCTTGTCAGGGCTCCTCAGATGGGGACGAAAGAAACCACCTCAAGGCATTCTATTTTCACCACGTGGATTTTTATTTGACGTTTCAGCTCTTGCTCAATAGCCTCCTGTAATACATCATCAAAGACCTTTTGGTACCATGATAGCTCCTCCTAGGCATATTTTCCTGAGAATGGAAATGTTTGAAACCTTGTCCAAGGTCATGCAGATGAACTTGGTGCTTACAAGTATGTCATAACATTGTTTGCTCACATACCGTCTTCCATTACATGTAGGTCTATGAGCACAAGTATTAAGACCTTTTCTTGTTGGAGGACCTGCTGCTGGTTTACTAGTTGCTGCTCGGTAAGCTTAGCATTAGCCTTCTGCTTTTCAACTTCCTGCGAAAAGAACGAGTAGCCTTGAGGAAGTAATAAAGACGATTCCTCCTATCAACTGGAAACCCAAGCCACGAAAAGACCATGTGCCGTTCACTTACCATAATCAGATCATCCCTGATAGACTTGAGTGAGTCAATTTCAACGTGTGATTGGGACCTGACCGCCTCGACCTGCACAGATACAGCGAAGAAGCTGTTGGTTTGAGCATCTTGCTTCTTACAGAAACATAATCAGAGGAGCGACCATGCTTTGATGTTCATATTTTGCGTAACAATCAAAAGAAGTGGTTTGGACCTCCTCAAGTTGCTTTAGATCGCGTTGAGAAATAGAAGATTCCAGCTTATTTATCAGGACAGCATTGTGCTTAGCCTCGCTCTTAGATTTTGCTACACAAGGATGCAAAATTAACTGAATTTAGGGTTAAAGTTTTGCTTCCGAAGTTTGAAGAGGCTTCAGTCCCAAAAGATCTCAAAATGATAAAGAAAACGAGCAAGGATATCAAAGTTGTGTACCTTTTTGATTCAAAAGTCTACAGAATCGTACCTTCCATGGTGTTTATACGTTTAATGCTGTCCTCTTGCAATGTCGTTAACTGCAATACCCACAACATATAGTTACTTCTAGTTCTCCAGGCAGAGGTCCTTTGGTCTTGTGAGAACAACCTGAGGGCCATGTTTTTGAGCATTAAGATGTGATGCAAGAGCGTAGTCTTTAAAAATGTACAGGAGGTGCAAAGCTTCTCAACTTGAAGGTAAGGTTTCGCCAAGCTTATGACTTCATATTCTACGCCTTGTTAGAACGGAGGCCACTGGTAAATCGCGTTGAGAAATAGAAGAAAATGAACTCTCTTTATTTAGAGTGCTCCATTATTCAGCGAAGTTGTACATTTTGATACAGATATCAATCTTCCAAAATATTCATCTTCCAAAACACTCCGCACAATTTGCATCTGCATCGTCTAGACAGTGGTTACAAACTTCAAACCTGATCCGTTAAATGCTGAATCTCCTTGATGGCTTCTGCTTCTCGTTCTTTGGCTACTGTTTCGCTCTCCTTTCTGCCCATTAATTCTGTCTGGAGATAGAAATGTGTTCAATGACAATACAATCAAAATTTTAAATTTTAAATTAGACCATGAGTAATTAAGAGATGGGAAGTGGCGTGCCACTTGCACAACTATGGCTATTAATGTTGCAGTTCATGCTGAAGCCAAGACCGATGCAAGTTATATAGACAGGGAGAAAAGATGGGAACGAAAGAACTCACTTCAAGCATATCTGTTTTCTTATAAGTCTCACAGGCATTGCAATGGAACTTGTCTTGGAGAAAACCTATTTCCTGGTGAAATCACGAATCAAGGTAGCAATTTCTATCTTTCATTTTTTCAGTTACGAAATCCTTCCGGTACAAAGCAACAATACTCAGGCAGACAGTGGTGCTTGACGTTGACATTAAACCCTCAATTTCTGTATTATGGTAGATCTATTTCCAACAGTATGCTGCTTTTGCCGAACCGAGCCACGTTATTGAAAGCCCAAGCGTGCATGAAGTACACAATACATGCTTGCCTGTTTCAATTTTGCAATTTCCGTTTTCAGTTCCTCAGTTTCACGTTGAACTTTTCCTCGACGCTTGATCTCCTTATCTAGCTCCTCTCGAGAGGCCTTACCACAAAGGCACATTCCATATATTGAAAGTTTTCCTTTCCTTGTTAAGTGATGGAGACAGTAATTTTGGAGTCTCCATGAGAAATTTTGTTTGTTTATTTAGTTATTTATTTTCCAACATCTTACGCATACCAAATTCATGTAATTGAACGTTATTTGTTTTTTCCTGTACCAACAGTCTGCACCAAGAGTTGAAACGCAAAGCACCCTACAATTCATTTCCTAGATATGGAATAAGGAGCCTTCCGAAGGTAAATGAATTCACAAGCACTCAAATTGGCAAGCAATTCATAGCATAGAACAAGAAACTATAAACTGAAACAAGTCAACATGATTACCTCAAGTTGACAAACTGCGTCGCATTTTTGCTTATACAAATCATCGCACTCTGCCTTTGCATCACCCTTCATTATTACCAATGATTCATTCGTGTTTTTCATTGGTTCGTTGTGTTATGCAAGGATACATGAAAAAGATGGTTCGTTTGTGGAAGAAGCTCATTTTGAGCATTGCAAAAGCTTTTTCTGATCAAAGATCTCTTTTGCATTGAATTGAGCCTATTACGAGAATCTCTTTCTGACTGAAATTCTATCAAATTTCATCCACAAAGAAACTGTAGATCTAGTTGGAGTTTAACTAATGATAATCATAATCGATTCCTTCATTCCGTTATACACATGATACCATCAGATGAAAAACCTTACAAGGATTTTGCGAAGCATTTCTAACTCATCCTCAATGATCTTGTTGGAATTTTGAGCGGTTTTTCTTTCCAATATTTTGGTCGATGAGGCTCGTTTTGCCAATTTTGCCTCAGGAAAATTTGAAATCCAACATTGAGATTGACAATGGAGTGGAGTTCTCAAATTAGAAACTCTCGAGCCCGCACCTCCGCACTTCAGACGCAGAAATAGGAATCAACAAAATATTCTAGTGCATGCATGCAAATTTCTTGATGCTCAAATCACTTGTTGTAAAATGAGAGCTCAACTAACATATTAGAGAAACAGATTTATACACCAATTTGAAATGAATGCGAAGGTAGAGGTATGTAGATTAGCATAAATTATTCAATAACATGAAAAATAATCTGCTCACAATCTCTGGTGTGACCGCAAGATCATCGCAATCCTCCGTCATCGAGTGTCTGGAACGATTTTTCTGAAGCAAGCTATCTGGAGCACAAAAGCTCCCATTACACACCTGCATCTATGTCTCGCTTGTTTGCAACTACCATGCAAATCAATCAATGGCATAGTAAAAAGGATGTTTTCATTTAACACAGTAACAAAATAACAAAATACATGGGAAAGTGTAGTCCAATACCTATTTGTCCCAGAAGCTGGCAAGGTATGTTGTTTCCAGCCAATTTCAATTCGGTGAGAAAATGATTTTTCTCAAGCATGCCTAAAAGAGCTGTTGCACCACTTGTGCCAACTTCATTGTACGTTAAATCTGAATCAAAAACATCCATCCTTGAAACCAATTTCCTACATGAATTCTTGCACACATTATATGTACAATGGTTATGAACATGCGATTTGGTTGTGTCTAGCACACATGGGTAGAGACAGTCAACACGATTTCTGTTTCTAAGCAAATGAGTACATACCTCAATCCAAGGAAATAGATGGTCCTTTAAAAGCATTGTGACGAGGGTGCAGTACTTGACAACTTAACATGTGAAAGTGCAAACGTTTCGAAACCCATCATTTTTATCCCGTTATCTTTGACTGATTCGGATCAGAATGATCCGAATCAGCCAGAAAGCCAAACGCGCACATTGAAGCACCGTAATTCTAACTATTTTAATTCTTCTAGACGTGTGAAAAAATGATTTAGGGGGCTGAAATCCCGTTCAACAAGAAAGAGTTGTGATGAATGCAACGGGACGTTGAACTACCAATGCGTTTCAGTTTGTTGTTCGAACGAAGTGCAAGCGCCAAAGCCGCAGCAGTGGCCGGTCCAATTCGGTTGCTCCGTAGATCCAGCTAAAAAGAGTTTATGTCACCATTCCAACGAGTAGAAACAATATCAGTTAAAGACAAATCATATTGAATTACAAATGCATTACCTTCTTTAGGGAAATATTATTGTCAAAACTAATTTATGGTAGTGAGGTATTCACGAAAGGAAAGATTTATAAGTCTCTGTGCACCACGCAGGATCGTCAATTCACAGAATATTAAGTTCCTTACAAAAGCGATGGTTTGAGGTTTAGGCATTCACAATGTGTTTCATAAAGTTTATCATCGTAACAAAACTTCAGTGAGACGTAAATTTTCTTCATAGGTTGCGTAGGAACCTCTTGGAGTGAAGGGGCTGACGCGACAGCAAACGCAAGAGCTGCAATGCCAGTACGAGCCGAACCCAGAGAGTTCCATGCCAACAGTAACCTGTAGAAATAGTTGCTACCAAACCAGATAAGTTTGTGCAGGATAAAGGTTTAAACACAGGATAAGCAAGCTCTAATTTACACTCCAAATGCAACAAAAGAAAATAGAAGACTAGATGCCTAACACAAGCACGATCGCAGGAGTGGCTTCAAAATGAGATCACACGAAAATCTGCAGCAGAGAATGCTGCTGTTTAGAGGCAGATTGCTACAGGCCACAAATCACACCGGACAACACCTCATCCCCCAGGCGAGTGAAGAGTTTTGGAGCACACCTTTGTAACGAAGGAGAATTCCGAACAAGCTCGGCAAGGGCATCTCCCTTTTGGATACAGCATCCTGTTCTTCCAAGGAATCGCAGTTGCTCGAACCCAGAAAACATATCAGCCATATCGTTGTTAATCAAGTATTCGTTATCAAAGCTTAGAGTGCTCCTATGCTTGGAACCTTAAACTCTATTCTAACCCGTAGATTCGTTTGTACGAAATTTTGCAAAGAGAAAACTTTGCAGCGTCAGTCTCAGATAACATTAGCTAGCATGAAAGACAGATCTCCCGCAAAATGATATTGAACGTTACCACTTAAGTCAAGCTCCGCGAGTTTGTCATTATTCTTGACAGCATTAACAATTGTCGCTAAACCTGTCGTCAAGTGAACAACAAAAGATAGCACAACTTAGACTCTCACAGAACCTCACCATCAAGGATTTATACATAGAGCAGATTTTGATTGAAAATCACAACATCGTTTATCTAAATCCTAATCGATGCCACGAGCACAGCTGGAAACCAGATATGCGGACTCTCATTGAACACACGAGTTCAATGCCTGCGATTGTCGGATTTGATCGCCAACGTTTAAAACAAATTGGACCATGAAGCGTCATTTGGACGAAGTTCCTTGAATTGTGAGGTCACAACATCATCACCTTAACACAAGTATGTATGCATGAGGCACTCACCAGACGTAGTTTCAAGTTGGAATAAAATCTGTACCATATTCGCTAAGGTTGCGGTCGCAAACTTTGAGTGTCCCTCCATCCAAGCTGAGGTCGATCTTCTTCAGCTGCTCCACCAAAGATCTGGCTGGGTTGGACGATGACTTCCTGGATGCTTTGTGTTCTTTGAGAAACCTATTCATTTCCTCCAGCTGCATCCCTCGATCTTTGAGAATGCCAAGGTCGGATGAAGGCTTGTTAGAGTTCTCAGCCCTTTCAAGACCCTCAGCTGAAGGTCCTGTTCCTGAAAACAGTGATGAAACATGCGCAACTTCAGGAGATTCTTTCTTTCCAAGATTTTCTTCCTCCTCACGGTTTGAGATTTGCGAAAACCGTTCCTCGTATTTCGATTGCGAAATGCAGACCTGATTAACCTCCATAATATAGCTCGGATCATTGTTTGCCGAGACAGCTACCTCACAGATTTGTGAAGCATCACATGAAGGGTCGTCAATGCCCAGCATCGGCGAGCAATGACCTAGTTTTAGGCAAATTCCATCATTGGTGTGTTCAGAAAGCGGCTGGACCACTTTGACCGTCGTATCAGCCTCACAAATACCCTCTTCGTGGTCCGCTTCAGTGTCTGTTCCATAGAATAATCGATTCCCCTGAACAATCTCCTTCTCCAAGTAGTTTCCAAACTCGGCAGACGTTACAGGACTTGTTATGGGACTTGCACTGCAAACACAGCTGGGTTTCTTTTGAACCTCAGGGCTGCCAAGACTCTCAGGGCCGCTCTCTTCAGACATAAATACTGAATCATTTTCAGAGTACTCCGATGTCATAACTAAAAAATGAATAAATTCAAAGTCTTCTTGACGAACTGTTAATGCACTTACTGCCGTATATTTCGGTATCTGCAACCTGAAGGCACAAGACTCAAAAAGAACCCCGACTGCATGGAATACTTCGAGAGTGCAAAGCAAATGGAATCTATTTGGGGGTTCAAAGTTCAGCAATCCTCAGAGTTGCCGCACGAGTTTCAGAATTGGATGGAAACACATCCTGATCGTATCAGAACGATCACTCTTCCAATTTTTCTTACAAGCAGTGAGAACCGCAAACGCCCTGAATAATGATCACGCTCCACGTGTACGAAATAAGAAATTTCAAGGCGCAACTCACCACCCTAAATCCAATCAGTGAACCAGGCACCATGGGCACAAACCCCTGCAGAATCCGTGGAGGGAAAACGACGCACTAAAACGGAAGAGGGGCAAGATAGGTTGACGAGCAAGCGTTATGATGGTAGAGAATTGTATGCCGTTACTTGTGTCACCCTGCAATGTATATTCATTTTTAGACATAAGTAGCGGTACGCATACTGGCGATATTGGCGACACACTACGTATGAAGTTCGAAACTGTAGTTTCAAACAACCCTCTAACTGCAGTGCATCGTGTTGGGAATGGCTTACTCCACACGATGTCACAGATGGCGTTCGCGACTGCAGAGTTCATCTGCGCGCTCCACTCGATGCAATGATTGTAGCAGTTGGCTGGTGCCCGATTGTCGAATACAATTCTGCGCCGGGATATGAATGGCACGAGGTGAGAACAGCAGAGTGGTAAACAGCTAGCAACATTAGTCAAAAGAACTCTAGTATTTACTTCTCAAACGCAGAAAGCACTGAGACACCACACGTATTTCACTTGATTTCATGCACTAAATCAAAAGTGAGGACAAGCACATTCCGGTACAATCATCTGAACAGTTCGCAAACAACATGCAACGGGTGTGTACGAGACACTTGTGGTCCAGGACGCGAGGGATTATTACGCAAATGGAGAAGTTGGTTGATGAGGCGCATATATTCACACCATACAGAAGGGGAGGGATCATGTCTTCATTTCAAATTGTAACCACAAAGACTTGTTGCTGTTTGTACAGTACGCTACTGGTACACTTAACCCACTGGACACCACCAGCGGAAGAAGCTCTACTCAGAGCTTTGTAAAGTAGATACAAAATTGGATGCACCGAATGCAGCTGAGCCTCCAACAACAGAGATTGCTGCGACGATAACTTGAAGAACAATGAGAGGGGTGGAAGTCTCGGGCACGAAGTACACGAAGACAGGGCCGAGGAGCAAAAGAGCGAGGGCGGTGGTGAGAAGTGCGCCGGGTGTGGCGGGGTTGGTAGCAGCAGATAGAACTCCCAGCTCCTCTGCCTTGGATAGAAGTCCGAGGCTCTCGATCTTGCTGAGAGAAAATCCCAAATTTTCTGCTGTGGTGAGAAGACCTGCCTTCTCCGCCTTGGAAAGTAATCTCAATTGTTCTACTCTTGACAGGATCTTGATGGCCTCTGGACTTTCCCTGATCTTGTCGCGCACCTTGCCTGACTTGTCACCGAACACTTCAATCGCCTTGACCTGTTCAGGAATTTAACACATCACACGGCACGAAACAACGCCTTAGAAAATTCCACCTCAAACATCGTAAGCCGATGCATTCGGAGACTCATGTATTTCTCCGATTTACTCTGGAGGGTATGAGAGGTATCTACAACTGCTTCGAATTAAGCATTTTCCATCCCATACCTACAATGCTCATTCTCGCATTCAGTGATAATCCCAAGTTTAGGGTGAGAACGTCAAATGATAGCCACAGAGGGCACATTGCCAGTCCAATTAAACACTACCTCTGGCCTAACCTTCCTAGAGTTAGACCATTCCCCTGTGCCTTGAACGCACAACACCAGACCTTGAGGGGACTAGCAGAGGAGAGATAGAGAACCCGCAAAAACATAATCAATTGCAAGATAATCGTCAAAGAAGTAGAAATCAACACAACAGAGCCCGTTGATACCTTCTTTCCACCGACGTAGCGAGTACCGCCCCCTTGAAGAGTCCCAGGCTGATTGGTACCAGACTTCACCGGGTTCACACCCCCCTTCTGCGTGCCCGCAGCGCGAACAACCATGCGGCAGCCGTTAGGGGCCACTCTCGACACAATCCGACCAGCATCCAAGGTCTCATGGGCGCTGCGCATAGCCTTGAGGCTGGACAATGTGGAAGCGCCCTGCATGCTGGAAGCGCAAACGGACATAGACTCAGCCATTGCAGAGGAATCCAAGCAGTCAACCCGCAAGACTCAATGCACCGCACAGGATGCGCTGAACTTGAGCAATTCGGAACCGAATTGCATGCGCCACAGCGAGATTGAAAGGCACGCAGAGGCACTCTGTGGCAGTGGAGGCGAGGATGTACAGACCATGTGTGGCAAGCGAGGCCACGCCATAGCTGCTCTCCAGGCGTCCTCGCCATTGGCTTCCGTTATCCGGAGCGGAGGCCCCTTCGGATTAGGCTCCCGGCAGGCTGACCAACGGTCGCTCAGTTCTGGGTGCTCCGAAAGCCATGGCTAACAATCTCCGATGGCGGGGCCCCCAAAGTTAGCGGGCTCTACGGGTCGCCTCACACCCTTCTGCTTCACTGGACGTCGCTGATGTAAAGTTAAGTTAAAAAAGTAAAAGCTAGAGCATGGCTGATTGAAATTGGATGTTCTTTTTAGGGCTGACATGTAACTACTGACCATAAGTCAACGAAATTGAAGATGGTTGGGGAGATGAAATGGAATCTGACATAGTTTTAGTTATTGTGTGTCTTTTCTTTTTCTTTTTTAACAATTGGATTATATAAGCTGAATCTTGAGGTCTTGAAATATTCTTTTGAAGTATTGGACAACAGATACACAGCAAAGAAATAAATGATCAACATAAACAAGTGAATGAATAGGCTCAGATTGTAATTTTTTTGTTCTCGGCTTTACTGTGTTGAATATAAAATTTGAGTTCACAAGAAATGCTTTCTGAGCTGAAAGGAAATAACTGTAAGTTATTATGTCTTATTAAGGCACAGTGGAAACAATGGTAATGTTATCTTCCAAAGTTATAAACAATAAACTCTGATTATATTTATTAGTCTACTGTCGTTGTTGGAGTTGAATATAACAAAATTTGATTAATTTAAAATATGGTAAAAGCAGTGCTTCTACAGAGGTTTGAATAATTTGTTTCTTTGGATGAATACTGAAGAATATTGCCATTTTATTGTATTAAAAACACATCTACTTGTACTAGGACAAAGTGCATTGTTTCTTTAGGGTCCATCTTTAGCTTTTCCAACTCAAATTGTCATTAACAAGTGGAATTTATGAATTGATAAAAGTGCCACTTGAAAGCAAACCTGAAAAACTGAATTTTTGAAACTACTGATGACAGTCACATGCCCCAACCAGTGGATCATAAGCCGCTAGATAGTGGTGTATTTGACCGAACTAGAAGTGTACGATAATGATTTCTATCGCACTGTAACAAAACAAAACAATGAAGTATGTTTACCGATTAAACACGTTATCACTTGCAGTAAGAGAAGGTGGAGGGAGGCCTCATTGTTGGATCTGTGTGACCTGCTATGCCTGAGAATGAAGGCTTCAACGAATCTGTGGGAATTAGGATACCAGAGTTTAACCCCAACGTTTCTGCCAGCATGAACATGTTTATGGTACATAGCTCTTAGCGTTAGGGGAATGTATTGATGTAATCACCACACCCATAACCCTGACAAAGTAGACAACACGCATGTATCGTTCAATGATAGGAAATGCACTCCTTTCTAACAAAGTTTTCTGCTCAATGCAGAAGATTTCTGCTCAATGAATCAATGCTTTCAATGCTTCAGCCATGCAGAGTCCTCATGGCTGTACATGTTGCATCACTAATCTTACAGCCACCCTCTAAAACTGTACACTAGGCTTGAAACTTGAAATTACTCCAGATCATGTGACTCTATGTGAGGTCTCTGATATTTGAGACCTATACAAATATCCCTAACCCTCAATTCACTAGAGTCTTGGTCCTAACTGGGACCTGACTCAGTGCTTAAGCTACTTGTGCTTCTATCCACTCTGCACTAATTCTCTTTTCTATGCCTGTATGGGACTTGGTAGATACAAAAGCCACCATGAAGTAATTGCAGTTTAGTGTAATTGATACACGGTTATCCTTACCGCCGTGCTGGGGTAAGAAAAATGTCCATATCTAGCTTTCTCTTCAAATATGTTCTATCCGTACTGTCCAAACCAACCCAGAGAGAAAAATCATCAGCACATTGCAGGGCGATACTAAATGTAAGCCTCCCCTTAATATATGCTACATTTGAGTACAAGGACTTGATCCATCCCATAAACGTCTAGAAACCTGATGTACAGGACGAATGTGTTGACAAAGTTGCATCGGCATATCCAGATCGTTTTACTTGCAGCGAACGGTTTAATGTCCTGAACACGATCAGCCTGGAGAAGGGTCTAAGTCTATATATACAAGATAGAAGTAAACGAGGGAGAAATGAAGGCAAAAAATAAGCAAATGAGGGATTCACCTGTTGAGAGTGGGTCGAAGATTAGTTTTGGGATCTATTGACATGGGGATAGTGATAGCATCAATGGGAGTTCCTAATTCAAGTTGCTGTTTGGCCTGCCCATCCCGGTTCGCTTCACCGGCTGTTTTGATATCCCCACCAAACAGCTGGAGACGCCGCGTCTTCGGAGGAGGGGAAAAGATGATGTGCCCAGCTGGAGACAGAAGCTCAACGGGCTTTGACGGCCTTCGAAGCATGTGACATGGCGTTGGTGCTGGTTCAGTCCTAAAATATCTGATATTGTAAACACCACAGCGGTCAGTAACAGCAACAGATGTTACCCAGAACCACAATATAGAAGAGAGTAGTCATTAACTGGGAATCACGCTCTCGAATAACCACATCCCACATGACCATGTGAAAAATAGAGGAACGAAGAAAGCGTTTTCAGAAGAACCATGAAGAAAGATGGAAGAATCCTTTGGGAGACTATACCTATGCTCTAATGCTTGCTGTGCAGTTATTCTTCGCTTTGGGTCGTAGGTGAACATTCGCTGAAGAAGGTCAATACAGTCCTCGCTTGCCTGAGGGAACAGACTGCGGAAGGACTGCGGTGGAGAGTACTGATACTCTACATAATCAGGGAGGCTAGTCACATCCGGCCATTGCGCCTTCCCGGGGGTGCCAAATGCTGCAAATATCTTCCCCAGCTGATCAATATCACTAGAACCCTGCGCACAA
Source organism: Physcomitrellopsis africana (assembly GCA_036785485.1). Taxonomy (NCBI): domain Eukaryota; kingdom Viridiplantae; phylum Streptophyta; class Bryopsida; order Funariales; family Funariaceae; genus Physcomitrellopsis; species Physcomitrellopsis africana. The sequence continues at coordinate 152,683 of JAWRVF010000458.1, read as the reverse complement.
CACGGGTGTCATCTCGCAAGTCCATCTCCAGATTCACATGTGTCACATGATGTACATTGTGGACTAAATATGAAGTTGACAAGATAAAGGATCACCAGGTGGGCAGCACCAGTGCGATCATCGGGCATCGGCTTGCCCGGAACAAAAAGAATTGTCCCAAGACCATAACCAAGCTAAATACAAGACGTAAACGTCGGATAATACAGACCCATAATTAATCCCACTCATCTGTACCTGGAGGAATGGACGACGGAGGATAAGTTCCGCAAAAATACATGCAGCGGCCCACACATCCACACCTGGTCCATATTGTTTGGAGCCAAATAGCAATTCAGGTGCTCGATACCATCGTGCAAAGACCTGGTTTCCAGATGAGAATTTTGCAGAATTGAGACCAGATAACTAGACAAGCATCGAGTTTCAACTCAGGCAACACACAGCAGGGAGCTCTACACTGAAAACAACACGGTGTCATTCGGGGATCCCCATCTTATGGAGTAGGGTACACTGATAGGGAAGCAACATCGAGAAGAGCAGAATCAAAAGGAGAAACTAATGAACGCATATGTACCTGGTGTGTGAACTTTCGGTCGGGACTCCCAAATATGCGAGCTAATCCAAAGTCGGCAAGCTTTAGCTGCCCATTGGAACCCAGCAAAAGATTATTTGGTTTAAGATCCCTGTATCGAACACCCCCATGTTAGGCAGCGCAACACAATCAAAAAAAATTGTGAAAGCTGAGGAGTGGAACAACTACAGTACCAAAAATTTCTGTATAACATGTTGACGAAATCAATTCGAGCTTTGCGAACTCAAATTAAACAAAACGGCCCCTGCCATCTCCGTCGTATGCATCTCTGGCCTTGTTCGAAAATGAAGCAGTCCAGTAAATTCAGTGGTGAGATGTACATCTTGACATGGGACAAGATAAGACAAAGAACTCGGAAATCTAACCTGTGAAGGACCCACTTCTTGTGGCAAACTGCTAGTCCCTTAAGAATCATTTGCATGTAAGCCTTGTAGTCGGCAGGGGAGAGAAAAATGTTCCGATCTCGGATCACTGCTTCTAAATCACTCTCCATATATTCAAATACGAGGTGCAAATTGCTCTTGTGAGGATAAACATCTATCAACTCGATGATGTTTGGGTCTTGCAATTCTTTCAATAGTTTGATCTCCCTCAAGGCTGTGACATTCACACCCTCCTTGAGCTTTCCCAATCTTATCTTTTTAATAGCTACCGTCCTGTTTGTCTGCAGAAATTTGGCACGGTTTGATCAGTGACATTGATCTGTCCTATACGTTGCTTGAAGAACAATGAGGCGCCGCACGTTCACTAACTTCGTACTCCTTCACCGCAAAATTCCAGCAAGTGACTCCGATTTTCTAAACCAAAGGCATTTCATCAACACTTTAACTACAGCAGTAGGGAAATATGAGTTTAAGACACATCTCAGTGGTTTGTCCAGGTGCAATGTAGCTAGACAATGACTCAGCAACGCGACCTGGATGGAACTTGGGTCCAGAAATCCAATGTACTCACGAGCTGAAAGACCTGACGACCTTATCTAGACGATGCAAGTTGACGTGATTGTCTCAATTACACAAGCGGACCAGAGGGAAAACTTGTCTAATACTTACAAGAAGACATAGCTATTTACGGAATTTTTGTGAGCTCAGCCTTACTGACCTAGGCGTACATAACCAGACTACATTACAATATAACTCATGCATTAACGTCAAGGATGGGGAGTAGGTGCGTAAAGCTTTGCGTTTTGGGGGAGCCCTCGCATCATTCCATGCGTTGCAACGATTTGACCTGACTTAGTGCGAACTGTCGCATACCCAAAACTACGAACCAGCTATTGGGCTGCAGTAGCTGTGCGACCCCGTTACATTAGAGTCGCAATATTCCAATGAGAGCAAAAACTGGATTCTTGGACCTTGGAGATGAAATGCATGTGTAGCATAACCTATTGCATCGCGTGAACTGATATTTCTAGCGTCTGGTGAGAGCTATGGAGCCCAAGCTGATGGAATGTCACATCCAATTACGCCAAATCCTCAAAAGCTTAGCAAAACATTCCAAGCATCCCAATTTCTAGCTTACACAATCAAACTCCAGAATTGGCGAGTTCATGCGCAGCTCAAGTCCCCACTATCACTTTTACTCGATAAGTCTTCTCGAATCGCCAGTAAGGACGTATACTGACAGATCCCAACAGCTATGTTGATAAACTTGGAGCTTGGATAAATTACAAATCAGACATGAGTAATGTAGGGGAAGCAGGAGATAATTACCACTTTGTCAACAGCCTTGAAAACGACACCGTATGTTCCCTCACCCAGATTATGACCCTTGTCATATCTTTTCGCGCCCTTCGGCTCTCCGACTGCCATGACCACAGAATCTATAATCTCGGAGCTCAGGACTTAATGTCGGAGGACTGGGAACATAGATTCGATCAGGCCAAACCTCATAGTCATTGTAAACAAACCCTGTCAACAGGGTCCACAACTCAAGTTTCTTCGTCGTCTGCAATCACTGTTATTGTTGCCATGACCGGCAATCCAAAATTCCAATGTTCACTGAGAAGAGCACCGATCGATTCATTGATGTAGAATCCAGAATCGCCAGGTCTTCCGGTTCGGTGTTTAAATTCTCATCTCAGCTTTGCTCTCTTAGACATTCTCGTTAGTACCTTTGAGCAAAATGATCCATCGTTTCAAGAACTACGAGCTGTTTCTCGTGTCAAATTGCAATCGCTTTACTGCGATAATACCCTGTTCATATTACAGCCGCATTTCCAGGACCATCCGTGCATACACCATTGGCTCTCCAAACAGAGGGAGTGAGATCCTCGACACACACCGAACCCTCTTTTCTGCAAATACACTGAAATCAGTGCGATTTCGCTCATTCAATTACATCCGACTTACACCAAAATCCCAAACCCTACAACCAAATTCATGAGTAACCAGACAGGCCCGTTGCTGCACCAACCCCACCTTCAGACGTCAATCAATGACACCGAAGACAATCAATCCACCAAAACCCTAACGTATACCCACCCACTTTACCCCTCACGCAATCTCTCGCCAGCAGCAAAACTCAACCTGACTCCTGTTCTGGCTGGACCACCAGCACTAGTAATACATAGAATCACAACAACGGTGCTATAGAACAGCGTGCACCATGGCAAATACGCACAATGTGGGACCTCCCCAAACGGCCAAAAAAAAAAAAGGTGCCCTCTCACAGAATTCGGTCACTGCGACTGACGGGCATTACTCATAGCATCGTCGCTTCTCATCGCGGCTTGCAAGAAACACGCAGCGCCACGGTTGTCATCTCGCCGCGACACCGCCACCCCTCATCAGTTTCCCAACTCTGTGCCAACGGTTTAGCATTTCCCTTCATCGCAAATTGCACAACGATTTTCGTGATTTTTACCTTACGATTTCCAAGACGCATGATCAGCGGATGCCGCATTCCAGTTCTCATGTGCAGATGATGCTCGTTGCGACGAGGTACTAATAATACTCGCCGCTACCAGTCAGACGCTTCAAGCTCAACGTTCGCTCGCGTCTCGGAAAGGACGCTAAGGTGACACTTGTGCATTTTTGTGGGGTCACGTTTGAATTCGGCCAATGGTAGCGCGGGTCTGCTGATGTGGTATGGGGACGTGGAAGGCCCGTTGGACCGTTGTGGGGTGAGGTGGCCGCGAGGAAGACCGTTGAGTCATGGATGGATGAGAGCTATTCTACAGTGGCGAATAAACAGCTCCTCTCCAAAGGTTTCTAAAAGCTGTAGTGCTCTATTCACACTGTGTCCACATGAGCCTGATGTGTGAAAATTATGATGATCTCATTAAGAAGCCTTGAATGACAACCACGTGTGCTCCGTTTAGACAACGCACTAATTCCATTTTATTTATCCAACCGCAAAAAAAAATAAATCATTATCGTTTCAGATTTAGTGAGGCATAATTTTAGCCCTTCTTGTTTAAAAGCAAGATTACTTGCATGAAAACATACAAAAAAATTGGATTAAATATTTCTTTCATTATAATAATTTGGTTTGAGGGAGGGGAAAGGTAACAAACATGAAGTGATTTATTTCCTATGGACAAAAATACATGATTGTGATTTATTTAAATTTTTTATTCTATTTTATTTATACTTATATTACTACCTTTTAAAACTTTATATTCCATGAATTAATATTTTTTAATGGCTTATCAAGCATGACAAATGACTGATATTTCTAGTTGTAAACAAGAATCTGATCTTCTTACATAAATTTCAGTTCTTTGTTTATGTTTGATTGTCATGTTTGACAATCAATCTGAAATCAATCTGAAAGATAATCGTGTATTAATCACGTTTTGGTTGTAATGTATCTCTCAGTATATAATTTTTGAATTGGCAAAAAAAACATTGGTGAATTTGTAAAAAAATACCATACATTTGCAAATTTTTTTTATAAGTTTAATTGTTTCAAATATTTATTAAACACCAACATTCTAGTACCAGATGCATCATTAGTATACAATAATGTTCTTATAAATATACTAAAAGAATAAAGACATTGGTAATACAACTTCTAGACTTCAATTTCAAATCATCATAAAAATCATGATCATGAAGCTTACATCTAAGTTTGTAAAAAAATAGCATAGTTTACAAACTAAAAGCATTTTGATTACACTAGTAATGGGTTTAGACAAGCTGTAGTTCATTTTTTCTGAGAGAGTGGAAAGAAAGATAATGCCCAATTCGTTCCAATTTTGTAACGAAGTTCCAGTGCCCGGAGTTTCTTTTCGAGCTCAATGTACTTTACTGAAACAAAAAGAATTCCCTGTAAGAAAGTATGGCGTTGTAGAACAAGGCGGATATGGATAGTGACGAATGACAAATGGTCTAGTGGAATGGTCATTCATTCGAATCTCGATCCGGTCGTTCATAACGAACGGCGAAGATGCCACCGCCACGTCTACCTGGGGATGTGAGGGCTGAACGAGGCTCTTGCGTCTGTCGACAATCAAGCCAATAATATTTTCACTATCGTCTGAGCTTCCATCTACTCGAAATCTGCCCCTGGCAGATGCTTTGGCTGCATCGACTCATTCGATCTCATTCCAAAGTTTTCGAATCAAGAGGTTTGAGCATTGACTGTTGAGAGGAAAGGACACTGGCGCGTGGAACTAGATTCAGAGGTGATTCTCAGACAGGTTGAGTCGTCTGCGGATTCTCTTAGTTTGTGCAATTCATGAGGTCGGATTGTTAGGGTGTTGGGATCGAAATGGAACATTTCGCAGCGTGCAGGCAGCAATTGGAGGATATTCTGACCTGCTCTCCGTTTCTTTCGTGGTTTTTGGAGTGATATTATGTCACAGCTCTGGAAGCGACTGTTGCCTTAAACCCTAAACCCTGACATTGTGTGGAGGTTCTGACCGCAAGAGCTGCGATGGAGAACATTAGAGTGTTGGTTTGCAGCTCTAGCTTGCAAGCCTCGCCTACGTCGCGCAGCCTGGTGGCGGGGGTGAAATTTATCCGAAGGTCACCTTCAATTGTATGTAGAGTTCACCGTGATAGGAGACAATTGCAGGGTGTTTGTATTTGGAATGAGCGGTCGCGGCTAGTTCTTGGTAGTCGTAGAGAGCAGCGCAAGGTTACACAGGTGGTGAGAATTTGTAGTGGTTCCGTAGGAAGGTCTGATGCTGATGAATGCCGCGCACATAAAGTCGAAGAAGTTAGTTCTGGGCTAGAAAGTGAAGGAATTCCTTGTTGGGAGGATTCTGCAAAACGCGTGCTTCCGGAACATGAAACTGAAGCGGAGAGTAGTCTTGGGACGAAGCAGGGACTTGAGCTGAAGAAATTTTTGGCCGTGAATTGGGCACGGTTGCACGTAATAGGGTGGCTGGCAGTAGTAGCCTTAGGGATTGGAGCGGGCACTGCTAGGGCGTCGGTACCAGGGGCCAAACTTTCTAGACGTTATGTACCTCCATGCTTTGCAAGCGTGTCCTCTGTGTCCGACAAGAGTCAGGATTCGAAGGATCAAGGAGCTGCTGTGACACCTCAAGATTCCACTAAGGCGCATGATCAGACTCAAGCTAGTGATGGTTCTCAGGAGCTGTTACCAGCAACTGAAGGTGCGGAGGCAAGTGATAGTGGCGTGGAAATGAAGGAGGCGGAGATTGTGAGGGATGAGAATGATGAAGATGAAGTTCATGATGAAGAACATTTGGACGAGGACGAAGACGACGACGAAGACGAGTATGCAGAATCGGATATGGGTGCGGGTAGCGACGGTGAGGGCATGAATTATCCCACAATTGGGGATTTGGAGGATCTTGATGAATTAGGTGAACTGGCCAGTGGTGAAGCGGCTGCAGAATTACTCTCTGGCAGTGGAGAAATTGAATCTGGTAACCATCACTCTTAATTTGCTGGCTGTCGTATCGGGTCATGATTGAATGTTAGAAAAACGTGAAGATGCATTCAGAATAATCTGCTTTACGGAATTAGGAGATATTGTAATGACAAGGCTACGTGAGCTAATTATTGAGCTATTTGAACATGGAATGAACGCTGTCCTTAGGGTTAGCTATGGTGGTATCGTAAAGGATCAACCTTGCTCATCTGGTTTTCAAATCATGGATGGTTGCCAGCGGAGGCTGAAGGAGACGGGGAACCAGGCGGGGACACAGAAGATGAAGAACTCAAGAAGGCATTTGAGGAGTGGAAGGCGAAGCCCTATGCTTTGACAGTGCCCCTTCGGATTGTGGGCCTGCGAGGTTCAGTTCCCCCTGCCTGGCTCAAGGTAGTCACAACTTTTGCTGCATATTATTCAACTTCCCACACTGGTTGGACACTTTTCGCTGCTTTTTCCCCAAGTTTTTTCCTTCATTAACTCATCTTTGTGCGTGCCGTACAGGAGTTTCTAATGAGTCAGGGAAAGAATGCGAAGTTGTCAGCGGAGTTTAAAGGAAGTTTGAGTGACATTCTTGCCGACCTTGCTGTATCGATGGAAAACAGTCAAATTACACCTAAATCTGCCATGGCGGCTGACCTCGTGACTGTCGGTGACTCTTGGTTGGCTACGGCAGTACAAGGAGGGTTGCTAGATCCTATTAGGAACGCTGAACAGTTTGATTGGTTCAACCGGTTGCATCCTAAGTGGCAGGTATAGTGGCATGTGGTGATGCTTCTGTTATCTACTGCTGTGTTTAGACTGTAACCCTGATTCTTCACATGTTTTTTCATGTTTCTGACTTTGTCTTGATCAGTTGGTTTCTTGGTGGAAAGCATGCGTGGTTGACGACGCTGTTCCAGTTTGTGTACACACCTTCACATATTCTACAACAATAGATTTGTCATGTGCATCATCACCTTGAGATGTCTACTGAATTAATTAAATGGTTGATGCTCCCGAACAGAACTTTATCAGGAGAGACTCCGAAGGTATTATTAACCCTCAGGGTTTAGTATGGGGAGTTCCCTATAGGTGGGGAAGTCTTGTTTTTGCCTTTAAGAAGGATAAGTTGGAAAGGAACGGGATCGCCCCTATCAGGGTTAGTAACTTTCTCGATCCTGGGCGTGTTGTGCTTTCTACAACTTTGTAATGCTGGGTTGCTAGTTCATGAGTTTGTGGTATGCCACTCTTATGCTACGCACCGTTGGTACTATTCTACTGTGCATACCGTGGGGCACTTTTATATTTATTTTGCCTTTTTGTTTATGGTAATTGGGTTCTGATGCAACTTCCCTTTGGAGACAGGATTGGAAAGACCTTTTCCAGCCACAACTTGCCGGGAGGATAGCAATGGTCGACTCTCCACGCGAGGTAGTTGGTGCTGTTCTCAAGTCTCTAGGGGCTTCGTACAATACCAATGATTTTGATGCAGATGTTCCAGGAGGCAGAGAGGCTGTAAAAGAGCGTTTTCTTGCTTTGCAGAAGCAGGTATTCTTTCAACAGGCCGGTCCTAATGTTCCTGTTAATGATTTAAGGTTCTCCTTACCAGACAGTTGTTTGCTAGAGAATAATCTAGATCCCTTGTTATTAGTGTAATTTTGACATGAACGGTGTTGTCTGTCAATTTCTTCTTAATTACACAACCTTGACTGTATTGAGTCATAGGTTCGTCTGTTTGACGACAACGACTACCTGAAGGCAATGAGTGCCGGAGATGTTTGGGTAGCAGTTGGGTGGTCAAGTGATGTCATTCCATATTCAAAGCGTGCTTCAAACATCAGTGTTTATGCCCCAGAATCAGGAACAAGCCTATGGGCAGACCTCTGGGTAAGACTGACTAACTCTATGTACATCATTTCAAAAAGAATTGTCTTTTAAGCACGGATGAGGTTTGTTGATGACACTTGGTTTGCTTCTCTTAAGCTAACAGTCAGTGTTAAAGTTGAACGTCCATTCTCAAGAGTGCCAACGTAGCAGAAGCTGCCAGTGGTCAATGCTAGTATTGTTTATATCGTCAAAAGGCAATGCTCCGTTTATCGGAGAGGAAGAAGTATCTCCACTTTGGACTCTGAGTTGACACTTGTTCTGGATCTGATGATGCAGGCAATTCCATCAACTACTACATTTGAAAAAGCAGAGAACGTAGGGGGTCGTGTGCGAGGTCCATCTCCTTTGGTCTTTCAATGGCTTGATTTTTGCTTGCAACCTGCAAGAGCCACGACATTTGCAAATGATGTGTTCGTTGGTGCCTCTCCTCTCACTTGGTCAGAGAAAAGTGAAACGGAGATTTCGGATCTTGAGACAGGCGCTTCGCAATCAGGGAAGAAGCCGAAAACAGTGGTGACCATGGACTCAAACATAGTTCAAGGCATGCCTCCGGACGAAATCGTCGCTAAAAGTGAGTTCCTGGAGCCGTTAAGTGACAAAGCTCTGTCTGATTATCAGTGGTTGTTGTCCGCGTCTGTGGACGTGGAGGGATGGCCAAGAACTTTCAATGAGTACTTGAAAGGAATCGTTTTGAGTCTAATGCAGTGGAGAAATCCCGATGGCTCTAGGAGTTGATCGCGATAGAGTTTTGGCTACAACACCTTTGAATGGTCGCAGTTGGCCTTCTAATTGAAGCTTAATATCATGTCTTCTCGATTGTTTTAAACCTTTGTGGCAATCGTAGGTGATTAGTTTTGCAGGAATGTGGATGGGAGAAATCGAATTGCCAGGTATCACACAATTTTGATGTGATTTGTTGTCTCAATATGGATTGATTTTGCATTACAGTCTAAAACAAGTTTGGCGTGTCTCATTCATGTACCGATGTCTCTGGTCTTGTTCATTCAAGTAGATACGAAGTGGTCTTTGATGGGCGTTTTTCTCTCTTTTGTTATTTTTTCGCATTAAGATGAGCATTGTGGGTATTTGATGATGAAAAGTATGATGATTAGAAAATGTCATAGTTTTTGGATTTTTGTGAACTCGTTTAGATACGTTAACGCATACAATGTTTTGATTTCGTATAAGACCGTATTCAAGCTTCTTTCGCAAAACCATTACTTTTGTACATTTTGGCAACGTGAAAGATGATGAAGAATATGAGAAAGACATGCAGAGAATAAAATGAATATTTGCATGTCACGGTCACATTTCAATCAGCTTTTAAACCAGGTTCTTTTGGAATATCCCTACATTATTGAAAGCCCTTATCACTCAGCGTGGCCAGCTGTCTGGGCTTTCAATCTCTCTCACACATCCTCATGATACAGAGCATAGTTCTTGCATCTCCATTGTGGTGTCCTTGCCCGCCAGTTTTTGAGCTTTCAATCACGAATAAAGTGCGTCCGGGATTACCTTGAGAGTTCGTGGTGAATGTGCATTCTGGTTGCCTTTTGGTGGTCATGATACATAGAAAAGCTGAAAGCCCCATGTAGTCTGCTTGCTCAGCGATCGAAGTGAGGGCATCGGAGGTGTAAGTGCAGCAATAGTTACAGCTTTAGGTCTAGAGGAAGGTTGACAGTACTTTTGGTTAGATAAAGAATACGAAGGTTGAAGATGTTGGAGCAGTGGAAACTGAGGCGAAGAAGAAAGAGAACCCTGGACCTGTGAAGCTGAAGTCGGTGAACCCGGCCTCTTCTGTCAAGAGCACGCCTGCGGTTGCTACGGTGCGGAAGAAATCATAGTATGGCTTGACTGTGATGCGTGGAAGAATAAGGTTGTAACAAGAAGTGGGCGCGGGACTAATTTGTGTCCGTTCGCTTATTTTTCAGCATTTGTAAATAATTCAATCATTCGTCACCTCAACAGTGAGCTGGTGCAAATACTGTATTGAATCCCTTTTTCTTTGACAGCCTCATTGTTAGCTTGGCTGAAAGTGTACACTTGCAATTGTGCGGATTAGCTATCCATTCTCGAAAATGGATATTGCGTGAAGTCATGTGATTATGGTGTAGTATGATCGATATCTCTCTGAAATTACGAACGCTCTGAATGTCTCTGTGCAACAGCGTTACAAATCACCTGATTCTTTCGTATGGAAGTGTCAAGCCCAACTGCTACCTCATGAAAGGGAGTTCTTAGCAGTGACACACACAATATGGTCGGGTTTGGAATTGTGTGGAAATTGTGGGCAATTCTGATTAAAAGGTGAAGAGACGTCAGAAATTCCGGTTTCCCAGTCGACTTCTTGCTCACATGAATTAAGAATCGCATTTTCCGACTACAATTTTCAATCTGTTTTCCAGATTACATTATGTTTTTGGTGCATTCCCCATACTTGTAAAGGGAGGTAAACGCATTGATGGGATTCGAGTATTCTTAGGATTGCAGATTTATTTCGGATTCATGGCGTTTTGCAGTTGATATGACGAATTTGTTATCGAGCTGCTTGACCTAGAATTGGCTTGTCTAGGGCGATTACCAGATAGTTCAACGAGAGAGAATGTCACTCAATAAGAAACTCAAGCTTGAATTCCTAATGCAAAATGTTTGACTCGAAGCCTGAAAAACATCAAGGGACCTAGAGTTGCGAGTTGTTTTTGAAAGTGGTGACTGATTGTGACATTCTGCCAAAGCATCACTAGGGTGCTTCATTATCGTCAGTACTTTTTATTATTGAAGAAGCCAAGATGTGGGAATCTGAGGAGAGTGTTTATAACTCTGGGTACTTCGAATGCAGACACCCCCTCCCACAGCTAAAGACCTGGTAAGGTCTATTTCCCACGCTTTCCTCATCTGCGTAACGTCAACTACATCTCCTACTAGAATGAATAATATCTCGGTACTACACATTCTAAGTTTTTGAGGGGTTGAGGGCAGCGGCATCGAAGAATTCGTATGAGCACCTTGAGATTGAGATTGAAAATGAAGCAGAGGTGCTGCGCAACTTTTGGATGTCCCCTGGGATCCCTTCGATCCTGCCCTAGAAACACTCCAAAGTACCAGAGATTGAATATGGTAAGACACGTTGTCGGATGAGGTGCTTCCGAATTGTTGCAATTGAAGACTGGACAAGGTTTCTTGATCGTGCCAAATATTGTTTCTCATCACTCCCCAATATTGCCGTCATTGTCAGTGCTCCAAAATAGTCTGCCGTCGATGCTATTATACAAATTTTGTTTGTGACTTGCAACAAATCTGTCTTGCCTTTGGAATCGGACGAGAAGATTTGGAACTTTGTTATGACCAAGTCGAAACTAACATAAAAAGCTGAAAGATGTGCAGGCCAAGCGAGACTCTCCAAGCTCGTGAAGAGGAAGCCCGATATTCCAAGGGATAAGCCAGTACGTTCGCCGCACAAGTGCACACACCATGTTTAGAGCTTCATTCATATGACTTGTTTACTGAGCAACCCTAAAATGCAATTTTGAACAATACTTATCCGTCTGATACTAGTACACTTATCATAACCAAGCCTCTACTGTACACACGTAGGTATGTGGAAGGGTTAAAATCCAGGACTTCGTCAAGATGAACGCAGAGCAGAAGTTGCGTTCCACTTTACTCTACCACTTTACCGAAAACCTTAAAAAGCTGTGTGCACATGTAGTGTTCGACGTAATCTGTAGGGAAACTGATATAACTGGGAATCCATGTTGCCATGTGAGGTAAATGCAGATTTCATGGAGTTCTAGTTGTCAAGATTACTTCAACATAGGATCATGCTTACAAAACATCAATTGCAAGTCCTCATCTTTGTCTCTCTGGTGTGATATGCCTGTGTTGAAATGGGAAGTACGAAACAAATCAAAGTATCCGAAGAAGATGAGGAGGTACAGATTAAAGAAGAATCACGGTACGCTTCCAGCGTACTTGGTGGGTATCAAGAAGTGTGCAGTAGCTCAGAAGAAAGATTGTGCAGGACAGCAGGCCGCTAAATGCAGACACGAGGGAACTCGCAAGTATGTCATATTCTATCTTCACTGACGACGAGTACCATTACTAAGAACTTTTTGAGTATGTTCAGAACAAGACGGGCACCTTGTGTTTCGCTGCACATTTAGACACTCACTGGTATTTTGAATTAAAAAATGCAGACTGGTAGCATCTGATCCACGGGAGCCTGAAGCACAATTAAATTGATACATTCCAGAGCGTTTTAGCATAAATGTCAAATTGTATGACTCATGAAACTTGATGAGAGGTACAGATTGGACGAGAAGGAGAGAATAATCATGCTGAATAACTTAAAGTTGAAGTGGGCAAACACGAATGCGAAGTACCAACAATTATCCGTCGTCCTGGACATAGAATCCAAGCAGAAGCGCATAGAAAGGTACAGTACACTCTTGGACCTTGTATAACCCTAATTTATGTGCTGATCGAACAAAAGACGAGCATACATTCTTCCAGTGATTTTTTTACAGCAAATTGTCTGTGATGCAAAAATTCACTGACGAAACTTGCGGCATGCAGATATGAAGAGAATCTTGCAGAGCTTCAGAAATATGTCTCATTCTTGTCCCAAAAGCCCATCTTGGTGTCTGATTCAGCTCCACCCAAAGTGCCGAAAGCTTTGCCAACTTAACATCAGTCTTGTAAGGTTAGAAAAGCTTCAGCTGATCGTTTACATGGCAACCATTATGTGCATTTGTGGTGGCAAGTGTAGAAGTTCCCTTGACGTCTCACTGTTTCCACCTTAATGTCTTGCTTGTACTCAAGGTTAAGTTCAGCTAACAAGCATGGATTAATCAGGAAGCCGTTGAATTAGTGACATCTTCTTAATCTGTAGCAGCTCAATTTACGTAAAATGGTCACAATCATCATCTAATTCAGTGGAAAATGATGAAATGTGCTGTTCGTGATTGTTGTTTTTGTGAGATTCATATAAGATTATCAGCTCAGCTTGCCAGCCACCTCTACTCTTGCTCATAAAAAGTACGCCAACGGAATGGTATACTCTCAGTTCGGATGCACCAAATTTTTAAACATCAGCTTTCTGCATTTCAGAAACAGACATCTCTATTAATTTCTTGTGAATATGTCCAGAAACAACTTCTTGTCCATGAAAGCATCAAATAGAAGTGAAAGAGTCCCGTTCTTAGTTAATTTCTGTTCTTGCTTGAGGACTTACATAAGGTAAGCTTTTCCACTTGATAGTTTCTAGTTGTCTACAGAAGGGAGCAAATTATCTCTTGAATGGTTCTCTTCTAAGTTTGCAAAGTTTTAAAGAAAGTATATAATTTTTTTTGAAACTAGCAAATAAGAATATATACAGTTAGTTAATGTATGGGAGTTGTTTCCTTCTATAGTTTGTAAGAATTTATGTGGTTGTTGCATTGATTACAACAATAAATATTTATGAATTTTTGCATTTTATGATTTACTTTAAACACTTATATTTTCAAGTGTTGGAATTTTGAGCAACATATGACTATGCTTGAGAAAAAGCATGTGGAAATTGAAGATGTTTTGAGAATAATTTGATTGAGTTTGTTGCATATTGATATTGAAATTTTATTATGTTTGTGCAATACTTAATTGAACTAGCTAAAAGTGGATGTATATCTTATAATTTATTCAAAAATTTAGTTTTAAACTATATATTAGTTATACAACTATTAAACAAAATTGATTTGTAAAATGATTAAAAAATAAAAAATAAAAATAAAAATAAAAAATACTAAAAATTCTAATTTTAAATTTAAAATAGAATAATATATTACTTGTTAAATATTATAAAAACTTCTTAAATGTGAATTAGATATTCTACAATCCTTAGATAAAAAAATGTAGCCGTACAAACTTTCTTTTATGAATTTTTTAGATTTAAAAAACTACTAAAAAAGTATAATAAAAATTTGATATTTGTCATGCAAGTTTTTTGGTTCTTAAATAACTTCCATATCTCTTTTTTAATAGCAAGTATATATGGAGGCAAAACTAAAACCATCCTACTTTTTGTTAACATCTCTTTTATATTACAATCTTAACTTGAGATTTTTTAATCTTCTTATATTTAAAAATAGTAATTTTTTAATATCAATAATTTCTAAAATATCAAATATCTTACTTTTATGAAAACCAAACAAAATTATAACATATTATAACACAAATGAAAGTACATATAAGAAAATTGATGCTTAAAATATATTAATTTTTTTAATCATCAAAATTAATCTTAATATTAATTTTGATGATTAAAAAAATTATTTATTAAGATTAATTTTTAATCATATTTTTCTTTAATAACTAATTTAACTCAAATAATTTTTTATATCATTAATATTTATAAAAATAATTGTATTAATTTGAAAAATAATTTTTTTGGATTATCACCCAAATAAAGCTCATAATTAAATTTCAATCATAAAAATTATTTAATTTTAATACTAAAAATTTTATTTATTATAATCTTATTTAATAAAATTTTACTATCTTTATTTTTATAATTTTTGGAGAGACAAGATCCAATATTAAATAACTTAGATGAAATTCTAGTAATATTTTAATTTATGCATAAAAAAATATAATTCAATTTTCACATCAATCATTAAGCTTTAGGTATTGTGACCAAATAATAATAATTATTTTATTTATTTCTTTTTGAAACCATATAATTTTTTAATATTTAATTCTAAAATAGTTTTTTTAAAAAATATATATTTATATCAGAATATTTTTATAACTTTATAATAATTACAATGATTCTTTAAAATATATAATTAGATATAAAAGAAATATATATATATATATATATATATATATATATATATATATATTAACAAAATATAAATTGAATGATTTTTATTATTTAAAAATAAAATAATAAAATAATATTATAAAAAAATTCAATAAAATATTACTTGAGATTATGTAAAGAAATCATATAAATACAAAAGAAAGAATAAAGTTATAAAATAAAAAAATTTATTATTAAATAAGTTTTTTTAAAATTAGAATAGATATTATACAATTTGATTCTTGAACAATATCATTTCATAAAGGTTTTATGATATCTTTTAAATTTATTAATTATTTATAATATATATTTGAATTTAATCTAAAAATATATTATTTTTATATATAATTTATTAATTTATTAATTTATTTATCTAAAAAATAATATATTAAATATTTAAAGTAATAGATAAAAAATAAAATATTATAAGTTGAATTATAAATAGTTAAAATTTTATTTTAGAAATAATATAGATAAAATATTTTTAATGGAAGTAATTTTATTAATATCATAATATTTAATTTTATTCAAGGTATTATCTATTTTTTTAATTTAGATTTTTTAATTTTAAAAAATAAATATCCAATCTATTTATTTTTAAACCTGTAAAATATCAAAATTAGATTTCTTTTATATATTTATCAAAATTGAAGCTTTATTTGTTGAAGTAAGAACATTCTTATAGACTACCAAACAAGAAACTTTGTTATTTATTTATGCAACATTTATTAAGGACATACACTTTGAAGGTTTACAGAACCTTTTAGAACATTCTAGAAGCTTCTCAAGTTACTTAAATTCAGTTGAAAAGCTTCTTAGTTGGTGAAAGTCGGTTGAAAAGTTTCCTAGTTAGTGGAAGGAGCTCAAGAAGCTTCCTAGTTAGTGGAAGGAGCTCAAGAAGCTTCTTAGTTAGTAGAAGGAGTTCAAAAAGCTTCCCAGTTGGTGGAAGCTGCTTAAGAAGCTTCTTAATTTGATGGTAGCCGCTCAAGAAGCATCCTAGATAGGAGTATATATAGGGGTTGAGGCTGAAGAATTCTTCAGTCTCGACAACGCATCTCTTGGACTTCTAACTCATCTTTCTTAGTGTTATTCATGTACTCATGTGTTTAATTCAAGTTTTTATTGGTTTTTTTTTGAAAACCTTGTCATAATTCAAATTTCTTTTGAAAACCTTATTCTAATTCAAATTTCTTCTTATGTATTTTTATATCCTTGATAATTTGTCGAGACTACCCTCATCTTTAATATTAGAGTTAGATCCTTCTTACTAGAGAGTGGATTATCCCTCTACTTGAAGGTATACCAACGCTTTAGAGGTTGCGAATTATCCTCCTCTAAATTGATATTTTCTTCATCAATATTAGAGCTTTGTCCTTCTTGTGAGAGAGTGGATCATCCCTCTCCTTGAAGGTCTTAAAGCATTTTAGAGGTTGCGGATTATCTTCTTCTAAATTGATATTATTTTCTTATAGATTCCTTCCTTCTTTCTCTTGAAATGATTGGAGGTTAAGACATTAGTATGATCAAATCTTTCAAGTCCAAATTAAATGCCATTATAAGTGCTCTTACTACTTTGTTTGCTAGGAGTGCGGAGATTGAAGGAGTTGTTGCAAAACTTCTTAATGATGCAACATTTGAAATACTACAATCTAAATTGCATCCACCTCCAACTTTTATACGTGAAGATGTAGTACTATCTATACTACGCCATGAAAATCTGCCTGTTCAATAACATAAAGAGCCTTGGATTAGTCTTCCAGAGAAATATAATAGTATGCATTTAAAGTTTTGAGGATTTGTCAATCAAATTTGATTGATAAAAATTTTACAACTGAATACTTATCCAACAAAAGAATCACGAGTTGGATTGGTTGGCACCTTGTTTACAAGGCAAGCACTATCATGATTTGCTCCCTTGTTTGAAAAAAGATTGTCAATTTTGAGCAACTTTGAAATTTTCATGGAAGCATTTGTGGAAACATTTGGAGAATATGACAAGACTTGTTGGACAACAGCTAAGATCCGAGCATTACGTTAAGGAATATACTTTGTATCAGTCTATGCATCCAATTTTAGGCAATTAAGGTGCAACATCAATTGGGATGAAGAAGCCCTAATGAGCCAATTTTATTGGAGATTAAGATATGATGTGAAGGATTTGTTATTGTCACTCCTAGATCCTTAATCGCTTAATGAAGCCATTAGTGAAGCTATAAAATGTGATAACCGATTATTTCAATGTCAACAAGATCAATGTTCATAAACTTCAACAAGATAATATGCAATTTGATATTCTCTTGCTACAACAACAAGCATTTTGAATTTATACTCAAAAGTAGAAGATATATAATTTGATATAATATGATTTAAATCTTTTAGTCCACAAAAAAAAAAGTGTCAAATGGAAGAAGGTCTATGCTTATATTGTAGCAAAGAAGGCCACAAGATTGATAATTGCCTAAAGAAACAAAATCGACACATTACTAAAACCAAGAATGCAATTATTCTTGAAAACGACAATGTTCAATCATAGTAGGGACTATGCGGCTGGACAATCCAACATTACAAAATTATTTAGATTCCTCTCTTTTTGCTCAACCTATTTGTTATTTTATAATTTTTTTATATTTTGGCCCTCAAAAGCTTTAGATGATCGCTTTATTAGATTCAAGGATGTCTGCTTATTTTGTAGATGAGGAATTCACTAAGCTTCAGAAAATTCCTCTGGTATAAAAATCTAAACCTATTCATGTAGAGATAATAGATGGATGACTTGATTCCTCTAGTAGTATTACCTATGAAACCACGCCTATAGAAGTATCATTCAAAGATCATAAAAGCCAGATTATGTTCAATATTATTAGGATTCCTTCAAATCCTATTATTCTCAAATTATCTTGGTTGAAAAAGCATAATCCATCTATAGATTGGAAGTCACAAAGGATAACATTTTTGATAGAGATCCCCATTAAAAAAAAAGTACGTAAAAGACCTCAAAATAATAAGCCTTTATTTATAAGAACAAGGACTTTCATAAAATTGGTCAAAGAAGGTACATCGTTTATTATTTATGTGACTCCAATTAAAGAAGATATGACTTCATTGGCAAGTATTCCACAGCAATATAACAAATTTTAAGATATTTTTTAGAAGAAGAATAATAATATATTGCCAAAATATCAACTATATGTTTGTGCTATAGATTTTTAGAAAAGAACGCAACTACATTTGGTCCAATTTATAATCTTTTTCAAAATGAGCTTTTAGTATTGAAAGATTATATTGATGAAAATCTTGCAAAGAACTTTATCAAGCATTCAAAGTCTCCAACAAGTGCATCAATATCTTTTGTGAAAAAAAAGGATGGTTCCTTGCGTATGTGCATTGATTATCGGGGATTGAATAAGATAACAATAAAAAATCGTTATTCACTATCATTAATCTTAAGACTTTTGGAACAACTTAGCCAAGCCAAAATCTATATTAAAATAGGTCTTCATAGAACATACAATCTAGTACAAATCAAGAAGGGAGATGAATGGAAGACCATATTTCAGACAAGGTATGGACATTTTGAATATAATATCATGCCCTTTGGACTAACAAATGCACCCACTATCTTTCAGCATTTAATGAATGACATATTTCGAGAGTACTTGGACAAGTTTGTAGTGATTTATCTTGATGACATCTTGATCTACTCAAAAATTCTGGAAGAATATGAGGAGCATGTTAAGTTGGTATTACAAAAGCTGTAAGATACAGATTGATATGCCAAACAAGAAAAATGTGTATTTCATCAATCTTAGATAGAATTTTTGGGATACATTGTATCTACTGAGGATTTGAAAATGGATCCCAAGAAGATAGAGGCGGTTATGTAATAGGCCATTACAAAGATTGTGAGAGACATACAATATTTTCTTGGATTTGCTAACTTCTATCAAATCTTTATAAAAAATTATTCTCAAATTCCCGCCCCTCTTATGCGATTGACATATAAGGATAAATTAGAATGGGGACCTCAAGCACAGAAGGCATTTCAAGATCTCAAGATGGCATTTACTACAGCTCCAATATTAGTGCATCTAGAATTTATAAAGACATTCTACTTGAAGATTGATGCTTCAAATTTTGCACTAAGAGCTGTACTTTCACAAATAGATATAGATAACAAACTCTATCTTGTTGCATTTTATTCTCAAAAGTTTTTCACTATTGAAATCAATTATGAAATCTACAATAAGGAACTTCTTGCTATTATCGATTCTTTTGAAGAATGGCGTTATTTTCTTGAAGGCACAATACACCCTGTGATTGTATATACAAATCATAAGAACTTTGAATATTTTATATCAACTCGGATTTATAACCGCCACTAAGCTTGATGGAACATCTCACTATCTTGATTTAACTTTGTTATCACATATTGCCTAAGGAAGCAATAAGGATTATACGATGCTCTATTGAGGAGATTTTATCTTGCACCACAGGTAGGAGAGGCAGCATTTGATCAACAATATACAACCTTGTTGAAATAGGAGCAATTTTGCATGTGTGCCATTGTTACATCAACGCCTATTGATCCTAGTTTCCTCAATGAGGTGCGTGCTGCAACCACTAATGATATTTTGGCTCTTGATGTCAAGCGTCACATGAAAAAAAATATTGATAAATTCAAATTTGTCACAAAATTGTCACAAAATTTTTGAGCCAAGAATTCATTACCAATTGTCAGATATCACCAAAATATTAGCAGGTGATTTTAAAAGCCAAAACCAAATTAGAAACTTGAAAATTCATATTTTGAGATCCAACTATTCAAATAAGTTCAAAATTTGAGAGCATAAAACTTACATCTTTGATCATCATCACACAAAATTTGTATTCCAAATTCGTTGCCAAACAACTGGTATCACCAAATCCTTGACAGGTACTTTTGAAAGTCAAATCCAAACTAGAAACTTAAAAATTCATATTTTGAGATCTAGCTATTCAAATAAGCTCAAAATTTGGGAGCATAAAACTTATATCTTCAATCATCATTATATAAAATTTTCAATTCAAATTCATTGCCAATCAATTGGTATCACTAAATTCTTACTAGGTACTTTTAAAAGTCAAAATCCTAGATGCCTGAGAACAAAATTTGCCATTTCTCCCTAATTAAAGTCTCAATTGATATGAGATTTTAGACATGGATTTTTTATAGTATAAGTGATATATACACAAAAAATAAGCTTCAAATTCATTTTGAAACTCAAGTACTAGCTTAAAGCAAATCCTTCTATTTATCTAACTTCTTCAAAATCCTAGTTTAGTTTGTTGGTTTTAACCAGCCATATCTCACTCATTCTAGATTCATTTCTATCCATTCTTAGACATAAAATATTTAGCTTGAAGTCTAGTTTTTAACCTAACTTTCTAATTTCTTGCTAGTATCTTAAAACTCCTAATATATCTAGAAAAGTGATAGTAGATATCATATTAGTAACCTAAGTTCAAATAAACATACCTCTCTCATCTAAGCTCTGAATTATGTATTTCTACTACCTAAACTCATGCCAAGAAGAAGTTCTCTTTGAATACCTCCTTGGACTTACCAAAAAATTGTATCTTCTTTTCTTCTGAGGTCGTCAAAGGAGTCGCAGCCAAGGTCTTCAAAGTCCAAGTCAACAATTAATAGTTTAAAATTATAAAAATATCAAATCTAATCTGCCAAGTCAATACTATTAATGGCAGTCAATTATTGACATTCAAACCTCCATTTATCCTTAATAAAATCCTAAATTCAATCTCAAAGTCAAAACTCCTTATATCTACAAATATAATCCTAAATCTGCTAAAATCTAAGATTGAAAAAAAGATAAAAGAAATAAAAGAAGTTTTCAAGGCTAAATCAAAGTTAAAATTAAGATTAAAGATAAAATAAAAATTTAGCTAAAGAAAAAGAAAGAAAGTGAGAATTTTTTTTCAAAATTATATAAAAATTTAGATTGGTAAGAAGAAAGAAAGAACTTAATAAAATTTTAAAGAAAAAAAAGTTAAACAAGATTTCTATATATGGATATATTTACTTCACGACAGCATTGTCAAAGAGGATTATGTTTATATTATAGAGAACCTAAGCACACTGCTCAACATTATCCAAAGAAACGGTACAACTATAAAATGAAGAATACCGCTATCAAAGAAGACAACATGTTGAAAAATGAATTTGTCCAGCTACAATAGGGATTGTTGTTGTGGTAGAGAGAATCTGCCTCAAGAAAGCGTTGGGCTTTTGGCTGCAATTAAATACTCAACCAGGATCTAAAATAATAAAATCCTCAAATTTTTATAAAAGACTTTCTTTTAGGCCTATTACACCTAATACATAAGTCTTATTTTACAAAAACACTCAAACTATAACAAAATACTCTAAACCCTCATTCACCCATAGGAGGGGAATTTTTTTCAAACTTCATTAACCTATAACTCTTAATCTAACTATTTTAATTTACTAAAATTTCATATGAAGTACTGATGTACTTTTAAAAACTAGTACAACAAATTTCAGTGGTTGATTCTTTATCAATCTTTAGATATCATTAAAACCCTAACAGTAGCTTCAAATCCTTGTTTATAAACACCCATGTACTAAATTCTTCATATCTCATAAAAAAAATATCTAAATATTATGAAAATTTGATATATAGCTTTTTAGTATAAAGATTCACCTTCTTGGAAATTTTTAGATAAAAATTCGTCTAAAAACTCAAGATATGGCAAAACCCATCACTATGAATAAAACGGCCTATTTACTGCCTTGGAATTCAATCTGCTGTCTTTGACTCCCAATATCTCCTTTTTTAAAACTTCAAATGTAATAAATTTTTCTTATTAAATGGAGATCTTAAAACCCTCTCTCCAACTACACCTCTCGATCTCCAAAAGCTTCCGTACAATTCCTTCAATTCTCAAAAGTGTGATAATAGATACAATTTGCACATCTTAACTTCAAGTACCTACTTCTCCCTTATAAAAATTCTAAATCTCTTAATTTTTATACCAAAATAATAGCCCAAAAATCAAGTTTTTTAAACCTAGTCTTTGATTTCCAAATGCCTTCTTTAAAATTGCCAAAATCCATGTTCTTGTCCTAGGCAGCCTCCTCAAAGCCTATTGGATATAACCATTGACCAATTTAGGTTCTATGTAATTTAAAAGCCATAACCAAACTAAGTAAAAGTCTAAAATAAATTTTCTTATACCAACCTCTTTTAATTTACTTTATTAACCATTCTAACACATATCTAAACCTATAAACATATTATGCATTTTGAGTGGATTTTATATATTGTAAGCAATTATAGTACGATATCGTTGTCGTGTTGTGATTCGGCTACTATGTGAAAAAATTGTACATGTATATTCAATATATAATTTACTACATAGCTAAATGAAAGTCATATCAGTGGATTTTTATTGGTTATAGGATGTGATTAGGTTGCTAGTTTAAAAAAGATCTATTAAAAGGATTATTATTAAGGTTTATATGACCTTATTTTCTTTTTAGTAGTGACTTTTGAAGTTAATTTCATATTGATAGTAACTTGTATATATCTTAAGTCACCTTTGTTAGACATTGGTGATCCTTAAGATCTTATTTACTTCTTTTATTTGGTGTTAAGAATACATATTATGTGAATCTTATAAGAAGAAGGATTAGAAAAGGGTTTTTAGTGTAAAAAGGATAGTTTGGCCATCCATGTGGATGAATAGAGGTGGATGATAGAAATCTCTATTCTAATTGGCCAAAAATGCCCAATGGACTTCAAAGAGGCTGCCCGAGGGTTTATTAGGAGTTAGGGTTTGTTTTTCA
This sequence comes from Physcomitrellopsis africana, assembly GCA_036785485.1. NCBI lineage: Eukaryota > Viridiplantae > Streptophyta > Bryopsida > Funariales > Funariaceae > Physcomitrellopsis > Physcomitrellopsis africana. The sequence goes on along the minus strand of JAWRVF010000458.1, from coordinate 129,673 downwards.
AAAAGAATCAAATATCAAAGGCTAGGATCATAAGGTTTAGGTTTTTGGATGTGGTTTAGGTGCAAATTTTGAGTGATTTTCACTTTTAATGAAGAAGTTATAGGCGCTTAAAATTAAGGTGTTGATTTTGGACCTATTGTCACTCTTTTAGATATTACTCACGCATACAGAGAGCAATCAAGGATTGGCGACTAGGATTAAAGAGAAAACTTTTACAAGTACATTTTTTATATATAACTTGATAAAATCCAAGCTAGGATAAAGGAAATATTGGGAGTTGAAGTCAGTGCTTACTAACTTAAGGGCAGTAAGTGACCCGCTTACATAGTGGTCACATTTTGAGCTATATCTTAGATAATTTGAAAGATTTTTGGCTCAAAATTTTCAAGAGTGTATATGTTTATGTCACAAGACAATATAAATTTTTTTTGTGGTATTAGAATTTTGGATTTGTGAGATATAAGGAAAATAGTGCTCGGGTGTCTCTGAGCTAGGGTTTTAAGCACCTGCTAGGAATTTTGAGATATCACATGATTGAAAATGAATTTATGGTTGATTTTTTCTTGTGGTAAAATTTAAGAATTAAATTTTATACTTTGAACTAAATTTTATAGAAAATGAATAGTTGGATCAAGAGTTGTTGGATTCTAAAGTTCAGCAAGAAATAAGTCCTTGCGGATGAATAAAATTTTGAAGGATTTTTGTGGAAATTTGAACCCTTTTTGTACAAACTTACTTGAATATAAGAAAATTTATATATATAACTTATCTCTTGTGAGATTATTGTATTATTTATCCTTTTTATTAAGGACAAATTATTTGTTGGATTTTGCCATCAAGTTTCAAATAAACTCTCCATAGCCAGGTACCCAGTGTATTCCCAGATAGAAGACCACATCATATGACACTGTGTACCTGGAATCTTATATAATTCCTAGTGAAGGTCCTATTCTCTCCTCAGAACCTTCTCCTTATTTTATAATAAATGTATATTTAGGACCAAAAAATTATAGAGCCTCTGTCTCATTAGATTTATGAGCCCCAACATGCTTTTTAGATGAACAATTTGTTAAGAATAATAAAATATATATTTAATATAGAAACTAAACCCATACATATAGAAGTCATAGATGATTATCCATTCTCTTCTGGAGATGTCACTCATGAAATCCGTCTTATAAAAATAACAATAGATAGTCATAATAGCTACGTAATCTTTAACATAATTAAATCTTCATCTAATCTAGTTATTTTAGGTTTATCATGGCTAAAAAAATATAATCCTCAAATAGATTGAAATTCTCGTGGACTTGATTTTTTTCATAATATTATTAAACATCCTATTGATTAAGTGAAAAGCTATAAGTCTAGTATAATAAAACCCGTACTTATAGGTACAAATGCTTTTATATATGCAACAAAAGAAGGATCAACTTTTGTTATTTATGCCACACATATTTCTGATGGTAGAAAGACTTTAAGTGGCATTCCAAGCTAATGTCTGGATTATTAGGACATTTTTGAGAAAAAAAATGTAAATATTCTTCTAAAGCATCATCTGTATGATTGTTTAATTGACCTCAAAGAGGGAGCTTAGCCTCTATTTGAACCAATCTACAGCTTATTACAAAATGAGCTAGCTAAACTCAAAGAACATATTGATGAAAACTTAGCTAAGAATTTTATATGTCATTCAAAATCTCCAACAAGAGCTTCTATCTTGTTTGTAAAAAAAAAAGATGAATCACTACGGATTTGCGTAGATTATCAAGGGCTCAACAAGATTACCATCAAGAATAAATATCCTCTACCATTGATATGTGGACTTTTGGATCAATTGAATTAAGCTAAAATCTATACAAAAATAGATTATAAGGAGTTTACAACTTGGTTTGTATCAAAAAAGGAGATGAATAGAAGACTACTTTTCAAACAAGGTATGGACATTTTGAATATAATATTATGCCTTTTGGATTCACAAATGCACCAGCTGTTTTTCAGCATCTCATGAATGATGTTTTTCGTGAATTTTTAGATGATTTTTTTATCTGTTATTTAGACAACATTTTAATCTACTCTAAGGATATAAAAGAATATGAATTACATGTTTGTTGTATATTATAAAAACTTAGAGATACCAAATTATACACCAAGATGGAAAAATATGTATTTCACACTATTCAAGTTGATTTCTTTGAATACATCATTTCAAATGATGGTCTTGTGATGGATCCTAAGAAAGTCCAGACAATCATGGATTGGAAGATTTTAAAAACAATAAGGGACGTACAATGCTTTTTGAGATTTATCAATTACTATCAAATCTTTATCAAGAACTTTTTTCAAATTACAACTCCACTTACACATTGTCGTGATGTAACGTGACTATTAAAAAAAAGAGTGTGAAAATAGTATATTATAGAAGATCTTAATTCAAAATATTATACAAATTATCTTAAAAAAATAGATAATAGTAAAAAAAGAATAAAACTAATGGATGTTAATGGTGTTTTTTTTACAAATGAGCTTCTATTTGCTTTGTAGGACCATAAGTAAGGCAAAACAAAGTACATTGGAAAATAAAATGATATAGGCATATATAAGAAGGAATTAAGAAGAAGTTTCAAAAAAATTTATCACAAAAATTTCAAAATAGATACCTAGAGAGAACTAGTATCGTGTTGTGGTTCGGTTATTATATGAAAAAATTGTACATATACATTTAATGTATAATTTATTACATAGCTAAATGAGAGCTATATCAGTAGGCATTTATTGATTATACAATGTAGTTAGATTGCTAGTTTAGAAGGGATCTATTAAAAGGATTATTATTAAGATTTATACGACCTTATTTTCTTTTTAGTAGTGACTTTTGAAGTTAATTTCATATTGATAGTAACTTGTATATATCTTAAGTCACCTTTGTTAGACATTGGTGATCCTTAAGATCTTATTTACTTCTTTTATTTGGTGTTTAGAATACATATTATGTGAATCTTATAAGAAGAAGGATTAGAAAAGAGTTTTTAGTGTAAAAAGGGTAGTTTGGCCATCCATGTGGATGAATAGAGGTGGATGATAGAAATCTCTATTCTTATTGGCCAAAAATCATGCTCAATGGGCTTCAAGGAGGCTACCCGAGGATTTATTAGGAATTAGGGTTTGTTTTTCGAGAGGAGTCAAACATCAGAGGCTAGGATCATAAGATTTAGGTTTTTGGATGTGGTTTAGATGCAAATTTTGTGTGATTTGTATTTTTAATGAAGAAGTTATAGGCGCTTAAAATTAAGGTGTTGATTTTGGACCTATTGTCACTCTTTTAGATATAACTCGTGCATATAGAGAGCAATCAAGGATCGGCAACTAGGATTGAAGAGAGAACTTTCATACATATACTTTTTATACATAGCTGGATAAAATCCAAGCTAAGATGAAGGAGATATTGGGAGTTGAAGTCAGTGCTTACAAACTTAAGGGTAGTATGTGACCTGCTATCGTAATACGTGCAATTTTACTCAAGAATGCTCCAGGCACCTGGTTGTGGAAGATAAAAAGGAAATACACAACAACAAGATCCTAACAACTCTAATAGAATCCTAAACAACTTCTATTAAATCTTAACAATATTAATAAAATTTTGATCCAATCTTAAAGAAATTACAAAAGAAGAATAAATAAATCATACATTAATTATAAAAGAAAATAACATATAAAATACTAAATTTAGAAAATACTAAAAATAGAAATCTTAAAATCCTAAATCATACCTTATTCAAATCCTAATCAAATCCTAGTTAAATCTTAAGTCAAAACCAAAGTCAAATCCTAAGTCAAAACTTAAATCAAATCCTAAGTCAAACCTTGGTCAAAACCTAAGTCAAACCCTAAGTCAAACCCTAGTCAAAACCTAGACAAAACCTAAATCAAATCCTAGGTCAAACCCTATTCAAACCATAGATCAAATCCTAAGTCAAATCCTAAGTCAAATCTTGGTCAAAATCTCAGTTAAATCCTAAATTAAATCCTAAGTCAAATCCTAAGTCAAATCCTAGGTCAAATCCTAAGTCAAATTCTAGGTCAAATCCTAAGTCAAATCCTAGGTCAAATCCTATTTAAACCATAGATCAAACCCTAAGTCAAACCCTAAGTCAAATCCTAAGTCAAATCCTAGGTCAAACCCTATTCAAACCATAAATCAAACATTAAGTCAAAATCTAAGTCAAATCCTAAGTCAAACCCTAATCAAATTCTAATCCTAAATCAAACCCTAAACAAATCCTAATCCTAAACCAAACCCTAAACAAACCCTAAATCCTAAACCAAACCCTAATCAAATCTTAAACCAAATTCTAACCAATTCAAATCAACTCTAGGAAAAATTAGAACCTCAATATCTATTGATTAGATTCTTGATCTTATTTAAAACTTTCTATATCTTTCAATCTCTTAGTCAACAACAAGCACAACAAATTTGAAGGAAACCAAACTTATCAAATGGACAAAAAATCCTAAAATCTTTTCGGGTGTTGGCCGGCCTCCTTCTCCAACCTTGATGCTGATCTTCCAGTGTTGATTTCTTCCTTCTTCACTATTTAATCAGTCTCAAATCACTTATGTGTATAGAAAAACAAGTCTACTATCCACACAAATAAAGTTTATTCCAATCCAATAGGTAGATTGCTCAACATCTCAAAAACCCTGATTAATCCTTAAAACTTAATTTCTGAGATCTTAATCCACTTAAACCCCAATTACGTACAATTAAACTATTAGATTCAGCTCAAATTCATAGTACACATTAATAACAACAATATCCAAAAATCCACAAATTTTCAGCTATGGATCTGCTGCAAAACTTCTGGAATTGCCAAAAACATCAACCCTATTTTATTTCACAAAATCCCAAGTTGCCCAAAATAAGTCTGACTTTGTAAAGCTATTACAAAGTCATTTCTTCTCCAAATCACTCGAAACCAACTCTTATACAAAATCCTTCAAGTCTCCTCTCAAATTACAATCTTTGATCTACAAAAGCCCCTTGGATCTGCCGTAGGCATGTAGTTTTGTGCCTCAGGGTCTGATTTCAATCCCAATCTATAACCGGTCCTTTTCGGGTTTCTATTTTGAGATTTTTGTGGTAAATTTTTTTGAAACCTCTTCTTAACTCCTTCTTATATATACCTATATTATTTTATTTGTCAATCTACTTTGTTTTGCCTTACTTATGGCCCTACAAAATAAATAGAAGCTCATTTGTAAAAAAGGCAGTATTATCACTCATTAATTTTACTCCCTTTTTACTATTATCTATTTTTATAAGATAATTTTCTATATTTTGAACTAAGATCTTCTATAATATACTATTTCCACATTCTTTCACCTAATAGTCGCATTACCTCACAACACCGCTTACATAGTGGTTACATTTTGAGCTATATCTTAGATAATTTGAAAGATTTTTGGCTCAAAATTTTTGGGAGTGTATATATTTATGTTACAAGACTATGTAAATTTTTTTTGTGGCATTAGGATTTTGGATTTGTGAGATATAAGGAAAATAGTGCTCGGATGTCTCTGAGCTAGGGTTTTAAGCACCTCCTAGGAGTTTTGAGATATAGGACGATCGGAAACAAATTTATGGTTGTTTTTTTCTTGTGGTAAAACCTAAGAGGATTATCTACACTTTGAACTAAATTTTATAGAAACTGAATGATTAGATTAAGATTTATTTAACTCTAAATTTCAGTAAGAAATAAGTCCTTGCAGGTGAATAAAGTTTTGAAAGGTTTTTGTGGAAATTTGAACCCTTTTTGTACAAGCTTACTTGAATACAAGAGGGTTTATATACATAACTTCTCTTTCGTGAGATTATTGTATTATTTGTTTTTTTTATTAAGGACAAATCACATGTTGGATTTTTGCCATCAAGTTTCAAATAAATTCTCAACAGCAAGGTACCTAGTGTATTCCCAGTTAAAAGACTACATCATATGACACCGGTTATGAGCCGGGGTCAGAATCTGACCCCGAGGCTCAAAACCACATGCCTACGGTGGGTCGAAAGTTTTTTTTGTAGATCAAAAGGTGGAATTAGAGAGCAAACAAGAAGATCTTTCTTTGAGAGTTAGTTGGAAGTGATTTGAGTTGGTAATGACTTTATAATAGCTTTGCAAACTCAAGGGTGTTTTTTGGTGACTTTGATTTTGTGAAATATATTAGAATTTATATTTTTGAGCATTCTATGAGATTGATTATAGATCTAAAGGTGATATTTTGTAAATTGATGCATACAATAGTGCTTATAGGGTGTTATAAATTTGAACCAAATCTAATTGTTTAATTATATATAATTGAGGTTTAAGTAGGTCAAGGTCTTGGGAATTAAGCTTTGAAGGTCAATTGGGGTTTTTTGAAATCTTGAGTAATCTGCCAATTGGATTGGAGTGAAATTTGTGTGTGTGGATAGTTGACTTGTTTTTCTACACATATGATAGATTTGAGATTGATTGAATGGTGAAGAAGAGAGAAATTAGTACTGGAAGATCAGCATTAAGGTTGGAGAAGGAGGCCGACCAACACCCAAGGAATTTTTAGGATTTTTCTTCCATTTGGTAAGTTTGATTTCCTTTAAATTTGTTGTGCTTGTTGTTGATTAAGAGATTAAAAGATGTACAAAGTTTTAAATAAGTTCAACGGTCTAATTGACAGATATTGAAGTTCTAATTTTTTTTAGGATTGATTTGAATTGGTTAGGGTTTGATTTAGGATTTAGGATTTAGGACCTGGTTAGAATTTGATTAGAATTTGTTTTAGGATTTTCTAGGGTTTAATCAGGGTTGACTAGGATTTTTTTAGGATTTTTTTAGGATTTATTTTAGGATTTATTAAGGTTGACCAAGATTGACTAGGATTTGTTTTAAGATTTTTTAAGGATTTGAATAGGGTTGATTAGGATTTCTTTAGGATTTATTTTAGGATTTGCTAGAATTTGATCAAGGTTGATTAGGGTTTCTTTAGGATTTATTTGAGGATTTGTTAAGATTTGACGAAGGTTGATTAGGGTTGTTTTAAGATTTGTTAAGATTTGACCAAGATTGATTAGAATTTATTTTAGGATTTTTAAAGATTTGACCAAGATTGATTAGAATTTATTTTAGGATTTTTAAAGATTTGACCAAGATTGATTAGGGTTGTTTTAAGATTTATTAAGATTTGACTAGGATTGATTAGGGTTTGTTTTAAGATTTTTTAGGATTTGACCAAGGTTGATTAAAGTTTCTTTAGGGTTTTTTCAGGATTTATTTTAGGATTTGTTAAGATTTGATTAGGGTTGATTAGGATTGTTTTAAGATTCATAAAGGTTTGACCAAGGTTGACTATGGTTTATTTTAAGATTTTCTAGGGTTTGATTAGGATTTGACTAAGATTGACTAGGATTTAGTTAAGGATTAATTAAAAACTATTTAAAGATTAATTAGAAAAATTAGGACTAGTTATTATTATGCATTTTTTTTTTTATCTTTCACAGCTAGGTGCTTGGAGTATTCTCAAACAGTACTTCACGACATACAACATAATTTGGTGAATCCGATGTGAAAGATTAAGGTAATAGATTATTGAGATTTTTTGGATTTATTTGACTTATGGAGAAGGAAGGCAAGAAATTTGAAGGAGGAATTATGGATGGTGCATCAATTGGAGCTTCTAGTGGAGTTGCAAGTGGAGCAACAAGTGGAGGTAGCAAAGGAGGACAAGGTATGTATTTTGATCTTAACTCTACAAGCATGTTTGAAGCATTTGCTTTATTCATGCAACAACAATAGGTGAAAGATTGTAAAGAAGGTGTGGCAAATAAGGTATTATAGGCAATTATGGACAAGATCGATCAATTTGAAGGGAAGAATATTATGAAATATTTAAGGTGTTATGTTAAAGAAATGGAATTGAAGCGTGTTTCTGAGAAGGAGATGGTTCAATTATTTGAACTGGCTACTATATCAAAGATAAGAAGCCATGTGAAGTCCATTATAGGACAATTTGGAGGTTCATGGGAAAAATTTTCTCAAGCATTAAAGGATGAATATTTTTTTGAAGACAATGATCGGATTACAAAAAGAATTTTTTTTGAATGGATTGAAAGGCCTAAGAAGGATCTTCAAGCGACAAAATTATTGAGGGAGTTTGAAAGGCAATATTCCCATCTATCAAAAAAAGAGAAGCTATTACTAGATCCAAGCAAAGTAGAGCTTTTTCTTCAAGCAGATGATGGACAGTTATAGGAGAAGTTGGAAATATTACTTGAAGATAAAGAAGAAGAAGAAGGAGTGACATCAAATTGGAAGGAAGTGGAAGAAGAAGAAGGAGTGACATCAAATTGGAAGGAAGTGGAAGAAGCAATTGGAGTACTTGCAAAAAGACAAAGGAAAAAAGATAAGATGGATATTCAAAGACCATTCCAAGCTTCTAAGATAAAATTGCCTACGAACCATCCTACACCTATGATTCAACCTTCAATGGCAACATCAAAGAAAGAAGAAATGGACATTGATGAAATCATACGAGGGATGAGAGATTTACAAATAAAATTTCTAAAACTTGAAGAAAAGAGTCAATCATCAAAGGTATCAACAAGACAAAAATTTGGACAAATAGATGGTATAATATATAGGTGCATGTGATGTGATAGCATTGATCATTCAAGAAGGAAGTGTGAAGATTTTACAAAGGTGCTACGTAAAGGAGTTGTTTTTCTTAAAGATGGTATGATACATTTAAAGAAGAGTGGAGAAAAATTAGAGACAAATTTTGGTAAAGGAAGAATGAAGGTACTTGCAAGAAAATCAATTAAAATCTCAAGCAATGAAGCATCAACATATTCAGTGGAAGCAAATCGAGGTAAGTGTTTAAGCATAAATCTTGAACTTCCAAAAGAATCTAATTATTTGTAGACAACTTCAATGACTTATGCTGAAAGAGGAAAATTTACCAAAGATGATTTAAAATGCGTTGGCAATGACATTCGACAAATTATTGGATGGAATGATCTAGTAGATGGATTATCGGTACAATATGAGCATGTTGATTTTTTTATACAAGATATGTCTATATATCTAATTATATTGGGACAACCATTTATTACTACCACAAGAATAGAAACAAATATTATGGATGATGGATCAGCCTATGGAAGAATAAGAAGCCAAGATGGAATGATAGCAATTCAATTTTTAACTATTTGTGCTGATCATGAAAGAAATCGTGACAAGTTGAAAGATAAGCCATTATCAAATGAGAACTTTGAAGACCTTGAGGGTTTTTACCGCACACCATTGTAAAGCGGGATTGCAATGGATTAAAAGAAGACATGCTCCCGCTGAATTTAACAAAGATGATATTACCTACTGGATTTATTGGATTGAAACAAGATGGTATATTACCTTTTAAAACTATTGAAAGGATGAAAAGAATAGATAAACATTATGTTAAAAATATGAAAAAAAAACTTTGAAAGAAAATAGAAAATTGATTAAGGATGAATTTATATCAGGAGCATTTAAAGAAGTTGGATTTGCGGATACTATGGGAGAATTAAATTATTTATTGCAATATGGACTACAAAGAGGTAATAAAGTTATCAATGTATGTTCTAAAGGATTTGATGATGAAATTCAAAACTTTATGAAAAATTTAAGTCGCCAAGAGGTACATATTGAAATTAAGTATAAATTAGTGGCAAAAAAGGTTAAACCAGTGGCTTTGCCACTACCATCAGATTGTGAAGAAAAGATGAGAGGAGCATCTACACAACCAAATTTGAAAGATTCTAGGAAGATAGGGTATAAATTTATAGATGCTACATTAGATGGATTAAAAATTGGATGTGAAGGATTTTTGACAAAATGTGAAGAAAAATGCTTTAGAAATATGCTTTTACGACATGGAAAGGCTTTTCTATTTGAAGTGCATGAAATTAGATGTGTTGATCCAAATATTATAGCACCTATGGTTATTTTTACTGTTCCTCATGAACCATGGAATTTACAACCAATTCTAGTACCAAGAGCATATTTATCCAAATTAATAAACTTACTGAATGAAAAGATTGAAATGAGGATTTTAGAACCATCTATAGCACCTTATTCAAATCGATGGTTTACGGTATCAAAGAAAAATGGAACAATGAGATTTATACAAGATACGCAACTTGTAAATAAAGTAACTATTAGAAATATGGATTCAAGTCCAATTATGGATGAATTTGTAGAGGCATTTGTTAGAAGAACAATCTATTCAATGAGTGATCTTTATTCATGATATGATCAATTTCAATTGGCATTACAAAGTAGAAATTTAACTACTATAAAGACTCTATTGGGTTTGGTAAAAATGTGTACATTGCCTCAAGGGGCTACTAATTCAGTAGCTCATATGATGAATGGAATGAACAAAGTATTGAGAGAATTTATACCAGAAAAGACTATGCCATTCTTAGATGATGTTCCAATTAAAGGATGTGCAGAAGAAGAAAAAGATGAGACATTGGATCAAAAAGGTTGTAGAAGATTTGTTGCAAATCATATTATGGATTGTGAAAAGATTTTATCACGGTTGGAAGAAGTACACTTCACCTTATCAGGTACAAAATCTATGTTTGGAATAAATGAAATAGTGGTTGTTGGACACATGTGTGGATCATATAGACATAAGCCGAGTATTGAAAAGGTTGATATTATTAAAAAGATGAAAGAATGTACAAAACACTATGGAAGTGAGAAGATTTTTAGGAGCATGTATTTTCTATCATATATGGATATCTCATTTTGCGTATGTGGTAGATCCATTACATAAGTTGATAAGGAATAATAAAAGGTTTCAATAGAAAGAAGAATAAAAAAAAGCTATGGAAAAATTGAAAGAACTTCTTTTTTCACCTCCATTTTTGAAGAAAGTGAATTATGAATGTGAAAGATCAGTAATATTAACAGTTGATGCAAGTCCAATTGGAATAGGTTGGACAATTGGAGAAGACGATGAACAAGGGAATAGATATGTAGTACGGTTTGGAGTAAAGATTTTGAATATTAGACAAAGAGCATATGTGCAAATTAAAAGAAAATTATAGGGTGTAGTAACTGCTATGAAAAATGAAAAAGAATATTTCATTGGTGCATCGATAGTTATAGAAATAGATTGTCTACCTTTACTAGGTATGATTATAAGTTGTTCAACTCCTAATATTGCTATATTTAGATATATAGGATATATCAAATCTTTGAATGCAGAGTTTAAATACATTGCAAGGAGGGATAATTCAGTTGCAGATATGTTATCAAGGGCAAGGTATTATGATGAAGAAGATATGATTGATATGGAAGATGATGTGAGTGCAAATTTTTATATTAATGCATTATCAAAAGAAGAAGGTGCATGTTTGACTGTACCAATAGAATTATTTTTAAGAGACTTATATGAAGGTGAATGAAAAGATATTGGAAAGTATCTCAGTACTTTAAAGCAACAAGAAAGTTGGACTGATCAAAAATTTAAGAAAATTCGTAAGAAAGCCTATAGATATTTTTTACATGATAGATATTTATAGAAGCATCCAAAGAGAAGAGGAGAAGTACCACAATAGGTGATATGTGATTTAGAAGTTCAACAAAAGATTATCAAAGAATTTCATGAGAGTTTGTAGGCAGGGCATAGAGGAATATGGGCAATTTTTACTAAATTGAAGGAAAAATATTGGTGGAAAGGCATATATAAAGATGTGGTTGATTTTATAGGATCATGTGAAATTTGTCAATTTTATTCTAACATTCGACATCGAGATGAATTACATCCAACTTATCCTCTAGCACTACATTATAAGTGGGTAGTGGATTTAGTGGCAATGCCTATAGGACTTGGACAAATGAAATATTTAATACTCGCATATGAAGATTTATCAAATATGGTTGAAGGACGAGCATTAAGAACAAAGAGTACTGAAAGTGTATGTCAATTTTTCTTAGAAGACATTATTTGTCACTATGGTTGTATAGGAAAAATTAGAGCAAATAGAGGTAAATTGCATGCTAAAGAAGCAAGAGAACTCTTGGAAGAATGGGAATCAAACTTTCTTTGACAACAACATATAATCCAGAAGGTAATAGGAAGAATGAGCGTAGACATTTACCTATTGTTAAGGCGTTAGTAAAAGCATGCAATGGCAAAGTACATCAATAGCCAAAGCTACTACCATTTGCATTGTGGGCGAATCGTACAACTCATAGCACAGTGACTGGTTATATGCCTTTTGAATTAATGTATGGACAAAAGCTAATTATGCCAATAGAAGAAATAGTGCCTACATGGAGAATATTATCTTGGAAGGATGATCATAACAAAGAAGAGTTTTTAGCATTACGGATTCAACAATTGGAAAGAAGGCCTGAAGACATTGAAGTGGCAATAGGAAGGTTGAAAGAAGCAAGGGAAAAGAATAAAAAAAGATTTAATAAAATGCATCAACTATGGCCTAAGAAAATAAAAGAAGATGATTGGATATTAGTCTATGATAATAGTTTAAACAACCAACATAGTACATTATGAAAATTTTCTAAGCGTTGGTTTGGACCATATGTTGTGATAGAAGTCTATGACAATGGAACATATTTGTTACAAGAACTTGATGGAATACAATTGAAGACATTTATAGCAAGCAAGCAAGTCAAATTATTCAGACAAAGAGGAATATATATACATTTTGATGAAGAACAAAATCTATTGAGGGATATTGAAATATAAGAGGAGGAACAAATTGAAGATCAAGAATTTGACCAAGATGAAGAACATTTTATATCAATACAATAAGAAACTTGGCGTATGCGAGAGGATGCACAGGTTCAGGGAGGGTGGATGTCGTGATGTAATATTAGACAAAAGAGTATAAAAATAGTATATTATAGAAGATCTTAGTTTAAAATATAGTAGCAAATTATCTTAGAAAAATAGATAATAGTAAAAAGGAATTAAAACTAATGGATGTTAATGTTGCCCTTTTTACAAATGAGCTTCTATTTACTTTGTAGGACCATAAGTAAGGCAAAACAAAATAGATTGGAAAATAAAATGATATAGGCATATATAAGAAGGAATTAAGAAGAGGTTTTAGAAAATTTTACCACAAAAATCTCAAAATAGATACTTGGAGAGGATCGGTTATGAGTTGAGGTCAGAATCTGACCCTGAGGCTCAAAACCACATGCCAATGGCGGGTTGAGAGTTTTTTTACAAATTGAAAGGTGGGATTAGAGAGCAAACAAGAGAATATTTTTTTGAGAGTGAGTTGGAAGTGATTTGAATTGGTAATGACTTTGTAATGGCTTTGCAAACTCAAGGGTGTTTTTTGGTGACTCTGATTTCGTGAAATATATTAGAATTTATATTTTTGAGCATTCTATGAAATTGATTATAGATCTATAAGTGATATCTTGTAGGTTGATGCACAAAATAGTGCTTGTACGGTGTTGTAAATTTGAACTAAATCTAATTGTTTAATTATATATAATTGAGGTTTAAGTAGGTCAAGGTCTTGGGAATTAAGCTTTGAAGGTCAATTGGGGTTTTTTGAAATCTTGAGCAATCTACCAATTGGATTAGAGTGAAATTTATATGTGTGGGTAGTTGACTTGTTTTTCTACACATATGATAGATTTGAGATTGATTGAATGGTGAAGAAGAGAGAAATTAGCACTAGAAGATCAGCATCAAGGCTGGAGAAGGAGGCCGGCCAACACCCAAGGAATTTTTAGGATTTTTCTTCCATTTGGTAAGTTTGATTTCTTTTAAATTTGTTGTGCTTGTTGTTGACTAAGAGATTAAAAGGTGTACAAAGTTTTAAATAAGACCAATGGTCTAATTGACAGATATTGAGGTTCTATTTTTTTCTAGAGTTGATTTGAATGTGTTACGGTTTGGTTTAGGATTTAGGATTTAGGACTTGATTAGAGTTTGATTAGAATTTGTTTTAAGGTTTTCTATAATTTGACCAGGGTTGATTAGGATTTCTTTAGGATTTATTTTAGGATTTGTTATGATTTGACTAGGGTTGATTAGGGTTATTTTAGGATTTATTAAGATTGACCAAGGTTGATTAAGATTTATTTTAGGATATTTTAGGATTTGAATAGGATTGATTAGGATTTCTTTAGGATTTCTTTAGGATTTATTTTAAAATTTGCTAGGATTTGACCAAAGTTGACTAGGATTTCTTTAGGGTTTATTTGAAGATTTGTTAAGATTTGACCAAGGTTGATTAGGATTGTTTTAGAATTTGTTAAGGATTGACTAGGATTGACTAGGATTTGTTTTAGGATTTTCTAGGATTTGACCAGGGTTGACTAGAATTTCTTTAGGATTTTTTTAGGATTTATTTTAGGATTTGTTAAGGTTAGATCAGGATTGATTAGTATTATTTTAGGATTTGTTAAGGTTTGATGAGGGTTGATTAGGATTTTTTTAGGATTTGTTAAGGTTTGACCAAAGTTGATTATGATTTATTTTAGGATATTTTAGGATTTGATTAGGATTTGACCAGGGTTGACTAGGATTTAATTAAAGATTGATTAAGGACTATTTAGAGATTGATTAGAGAGATTAGGACTAGTTATTATTATATATATATATTTTTTTTATCTTCCACAACTAAGTGCCCGGAGTATTCTCAAGCAATACTTCATGACATACAACAATGTCTAACTTATAAAGACAAACTCGAGTGGAGTAAGGAAGCACAAGCATCATTTGAAGCATTAAAAATAGTTTTTATTTATGTACCAATCTTGTATCGTGTCAACTTCTTCATGGCATTTTTTATGAAAATAGATGCATCAGACTTTGCTTTGGGTGCAGTATTGTCACAAATAGAAGCAGATGACAAACTCCAACCAGTATCTTTCTATTCTAAGAAATTTTCAGTAACAAAGATCAATTGCGAAATCCACAATAAAAAACTTCTTGTAATTATGGATTCTTTTCAAGAATGGCACTACTATTTAGAAGGCGCTTCTAGTCTAGTCTCTGTATATATAAAGCATAAGAATCTCAAATACTTCATGTCAACACGCATATTAAATCATCATCAAGCTTGTTGGAGCATGTCTTTGTCAAGATTCGAGTTTATCATTACTTATTGACTAGAAAAACAAAAAGATCTATCTAATATTCTTTCTAGACGATCTTATCTTGCATCAAAAGAAGGAGATGCAACTTTTGATCAACAAAGAACGATCCTCTTGAAATTGGAGCAATTTCATATTCAAGCAATAAAATCAATATTGACTGTTGATTTAATATTTTTCAAGAAAATTCAATTAAGTATGCCCTCAAATCTTCTTGTTCATAATAATAAGAATAACTCTTCTTAATCTCATGATACTTCAAAGTTTGAGTTCAAGGACAACTTATTTTATTTTGAAGGACATTTATACGTCCCAGAAGGTGAAGCATGACTACGTGCTCTTGAAGCTCATAACAACTTTCCCGCAGTTGGACATTTCGGACACAATAAGACCTTGGAGCTAATTTCAAGAGATTTTTAGTGGCCTCAAATGTGAAAGGCTGTTAAAGAGTTTGTGCAATCGTGTGATGTTTGTTTAAGATCAAAAATTCCTTGTCATCAATCTTATGGACTTCTCCAACCATTACCTATACTAAAAGAATCTTGGTCTTTTATTTCTCTGGATTTCATCACGGATCTTCTAAATTCAAGTTCAAATGATTCTATATTCATGATCGTAGATAATTTCACCAAGATGGCATATTTTGTATCATGTACAAAATCTATCACAGGTGAAGAAACAACTAAACTCTTTCTTGACAACATCTATTACTATCATGGATTACTAAGGGATATTATATCAGATAGAGGGACGCAATTTGTGTGAAGATTTTGAAGAATACTTTTTAAGATTTTAAAGGTGAATATAAAGCTATCTTCAACTTTTCATCATCAAGTGAATGCTATCGTGTAACTCAAGTCTTGGAGAAATATTTGAGGTGTACCATCAACTACCAAAAAGATGATTGGACAACTCTTTTATCATTGGCAAAATTTGCTTATAATAATACGATACATTCTTCTATGCAACAAATATCTTTCTTTGCCAATTATGGTTACCACCCATGACATGATACTTTTGATTTTTCAAAAGTTGATAATCCAATAGCAAAAGATTTGGCAAATCGTTTGTTAAAGCTGTATGCAATAGTGAAGGTGCAATTAAAAGAAGCTCAAGAACAACAAAAAATAAATGCAGATGCATATCGCAAGGAACAACCGCAATTCAACGTGAGAGACAAGGTATAGTTACTTTATCACAATATCAAGACTACTTGTCCTTGTGATAAGTTAGACTATTGTAGGCTTGGACCTTTTCCTATTTTTCAACAAATCAATCCAGTTGCATATTGATTAAACCTATCAGAATCTATGAAGATCTATCCTATATTCCATGTATCTCTTTTTAAACCATATAAGATAGTGAACATACCAAAAAGAAGACAAGTGCCACCTTCTCTTATAGACGTGGATAATAATGAAGAATATGAAGTAGAAAAAGTCTTAGATTCGAGGTAGCGCTGTCGGGTAGAGAGAATTCGCCTTGAAAAAACGCCGGGTTCCTAGCTGCTACTAGAACTAGCAGGGAACATGAGAGGAAGCCGTGCAAGTATCTTCTATACTTGCACAATATTTGTTCAAGCTTTCAAGTTATACTTGTATTATACTTATATAAGTCTTGTATAAGTATAAAGTATAAATACTTGAATAATACTTATACAAATACTTGTATAATACTTGTATACTCTTTGATATAATATTTATACAAATACTTGTATAAATATTATATATAATACTTATAAAATACTTGTATAAATACTTGATATAAATATAAGTATGTATACTTATATAAAAGGTATAAGCAAAGTGTGTATGTATTCAAGTATACCTCAAAATACAACCGCATATGAGGAATACAAGTCATACAATAAGCTGAAACTAAATAAATCACTAAAAATTCATCCAAAGGTCAAATCAAGCATGCTTATAGCCTATGGAAAGCCAATAATCCATTGTAAAACATATCAAATTTTCACAAATAGATGACGTACCATTTAAAAGTTATGACTAAAAGAAGTAGGCGCTAAAATTTCCAAGCAAATGCAAAGGCAGCAAAGCTCCTCTTCACTTCAGCCTTTGTTGTGATCACTTTCCTTCTCCAAATTGGACATGCAATAGATTTTTAGAAAGCTCACTTCATCATCTAACTTATTCTAAAATTTCGCATGCATGCCTCTCAAACTCTAGATTTTGTTGCTAGTTGATTCTACTCTTCAAACCCTAACAACAATTTTCCCTCTTTGACACTTCACAGGTCATAAAACTTTCTTCAAAGCTCCAAATGTATTGATTTTTGTTTTTGTGGAAAGCTTATACAAGCTACTATAAGCACCTCAAATATCAAAAAGATTGAAGAGACTGTCCGATTTGGGTGGTTGAACAAAATCTCTGCCCTTCTTCATCGGGTGGCAGCAAACCCTTTCCCACTCTCAAGCTCACAACTTTTGCTCTCCAACTCCAAATGCTACAAGAGATGTCTTGATAGAAAGCTAGCACAATTTTCCACACTCTCTATAAATTTCACTAAGAAAGAGTCGAAATCAAACTTGCAGTAGCAGCTCGAAGTTTCTGCCCCTCTTCATCGGGTGGCAGCAAACTCTACTCTACTAAAACAAGCATAATGTTTTGCTCACAACTCCAAAACAAGCAAGTGAGTAGGTTCTAGAATCCTCACAACTTGAAGAACACACCCACCAATTTTCATTACAAACGCTTCTATCTCCTTGGAGCTATCTCTCTCCAAAGTTCACCACTCAAAATTGCCTCCTCCTCTCGGTCTAGCAAGAGGAGTATATCTCCCTTTCTTTCCATATTAGACTATGAGACGCCCACATGGGCAGCCAAATCCTATTGGACAGGCCTTATTCATCCCATGCTCTTCTTTCTTATCCCTCACAAGGTCCATTCTACCTCAAAAATCAACAAGAAAGGTAAAACAACCTTTATCTTTCTTCTAATTACAAAAGAATCTATTCTAGGATATAAGTAAGATAGGAACAAAACAAATAGCCATCTTAATTTACTAATTAAGTGGCTATAATAAATCCTCTCTTTATAATATCTTCTAAAATAACCTCTAATACTCACACATGTAATAACAATAGATACAAGATATATAATATTTTTACACACTGCACGTAAATGTAGTATGACAGCGCCAAAATAGGTTGGAATATCTTGTTCATTGGCATGGATATAATATTAGTGAAACCAGCAAAAAATCTTGCAAATGTAGCAAGGAAAGTAGAGGCTTTTCATCAACGACATCCATCAAAACCAAAATGAGGACCTTTCCTATAAAAGAAACACGATCTAATTAAGATAACATTCTACTTTCTATCCTTGTTTGTAACTTCTTTATATTTGTGATATTAAGGAGATAGAGAACCAACAACTAGCAGATTCAACTCAAAAATCTTTGTTTGCTGATTTATCGGACAAGACGTTATCACTATTACAACCTTCAAGATGATAGATTAGAGATGAAGACCTTCAAGAACGACATGTCTTTCCTCAGATTGATAGCAAAATACAACGTATTTGGTATCACAACCTTGGAAGAAACTCCCAATGTTTGGTGATACTTTTAGAGATAGAAACTATTCCTAATGGTATTTCTAATATTTTCTTTGAAGGGAGTTATGAAGGCCTCAACAATGATTAAATAATAGGATGGTCCTCTTGCCCTCGTATGGGACATTATTGATGGCTCAAAGGACCTATCAACTACCTTCAAAGAGAACAAAAATTAGAATATGTGGCAAGTAAAATTTGACGTATTCTAGACTTCTTCAACATATAATCATTGCTCCTCGTGGAATTCATCCCTAGAAAGGAGGATAATGTCATGGACATAAGATTTATTTCAATAATTATCTAATTAATATAAACTAATAGAAGTAGGTAAAACAAGTTGATTTAATAATATCTGATAGAGAAGCTTCCTAGAAGCTCTATAGATTGAAAATCACCTTTATACATGTCTATAGGTGATTGGTAGGTTAGAAACTTGATCAACAAGCTAGCCACATGGCACACATGTTGGTAGCTTGTGGAACAAGCTAGCCATGTATCGCACCTATTGATAGCTTGTGGAACAAACCAAGTACGTGGTGCACATGTGGAAAATTTGTAATGCAAATCTGACACATTGTCATACTGCATTTACGTGCAGTGTGTAAAAATATTATATATCTTGTATTTATTATTATTACATGTGTGAATGTTAGAGGTTATTTTAGAAGATATTATAAAGAGAAGATTTATTTTAACCACTTAATTAGTGAATTAAGATGGCTATTTGTTTTGGTTCCTACCTTACTTATATCCTAGAATAGATTCTTTTGTAATTAAAAGAAAGATAAAGGTTGTTTTATCTTTCTTGTTGACTTTGAGGTAGCATGGACCTTGTAAAGGATAAGAAAGAAGAGTATGGGGTGAATAGGGCCTCTCCAATAGGATTTTGGCTGCCTATGTACTTGTGGCATGGACTGATGTGGAAGAAAAGGGGAGAATACTCCTCTTGCTAGACCTAGGATTTGAGAGTTTTTGAGCAATGAATTTTAGAGAGAGATAGCTCTGAGGATATAGAAGAATTTATAGTAAAAATTGAGAGGTGTGTTCTTTGAGTTGTGAAGATTCTAGAGCCTACTCACTTGCTTGTATTGGAGTTGTGAGCCAAAAGTTATGCTTGTTTTAGTAGAGTGAGGTTTGTTGCTATCGAAAAGTGGCGGCAGAAACTTTAATCTGCCATTGTAAGTTTGATTTGGAATCTTTTTAGTAAAATTTATACAAAATGTGGAAAATTGTGCTAGCTTTCTATCAAGCTATCTTTTGTAGCATTTGGAGTTGGAGAGAGAAAGTTGTGAGCTTGACAGTGGGAAAGGGTCTGCTGCCATCCGATGAAGAAGGGCAGAGACTTTGTTCAACCACCTAAGTCCAAAAATCTCTTCAATATTTTTGGTATTTTAGATTATTATAGTAGCTTATGTAAGCTTTCCATAAAAACAAAAATCAATACATTTGGAGCTTTTATGAAAGTTTTATGAGCCGTGAAGTGTCAAGAGGGAAAATTGTTGCTAGGGTTTAAAGAGTAGAATCAACTAGCTATTAAATCTGAAGTTTGAGAGGCATATATACGAAATTTTAGGAAAATTTAGATGATGGAGTGAGATTTCTTAAAAGCTATTGCATATCCAATTTGGAGAAGGGAAGTAATCACAACAAAGGCTGAAGTAAAGAGGAGCTTTGCTGCCTTTGCATTTACTGGAAAATTTTAGTACCTATATCTTTTAGCCATAACTTTTAAATGGTAAGACATCTATTTGTGAAATTTTGATATGTTTTACAATAGATTATTAGCTTTCTATAGGCTTTAAGCATGCTTGATTTGAACTTTGGATGGATTTTTAGTGATTTATTTAATTTCAGCTTGTTGTATGACTTGTATTCCTTATATGCAGTTGTATTTTGAGATATATTTGAGTATATACATACTTTGTTTATACTTATTATATAAGTACATATACTTGTATTTATATCAAGTATTTATATAAGTGTTCTATAAGTATTGTATATAATATTTGTATAAGTATTTATATAAGTATTATACCAAGGATTATACACTATTTTATATAAGTATTTATACAAGTATTATATCAAGGATTATATTATATTTTGTACAAATATAATACAAGTATAATTTGGAAGCTTGAACAAATATTGTGCAAGTATAGAAGATACTTGCACGACTTCCTCTCATGTTCCCTGCTAGTTCTAGTAGCAACTAGGAACCCGGTGTTTCTCCAAGGCGAATTCTCTCTACCCGATAACGTGTCTTGTAAATTAGACACATGTAAGAGGTCCTATAGAATGCTGCCATGTAGCTCTTAGATAGATAGTATAAATAGAAACAAGAGTGAAGTCTTCTTCACTCTTATCAACTCCTTTCTTGCTTCTAGTCCAGTTTCAAGAGTCTATAGTTTTCTTGTCTTGTGGCAATAGCTATTATAGTTTCTTTTAATATACATACTTCATTACTTCTATTTTGTTATACTTCATAATAGAAGTTTCATATATTTATTTGCTTTCATTGAGTTCTTGTCCTTGACATCTACTACTATCCAATTTAATAGATAATATCTATATAGTGGTTGATCGACTTTTAAAAATGGCTCATTTTATCCCTTGTAAAAAGACCGTGTCTAGTAAAGAAATGGCAAGGCTTTTTTTTGATAATATATATCAATATCATGGCCTATTAGATGATATTATATCTAATTGATGACCCCAGTTCATATCTAAATTTTGGAAGTGTCTTTTTGAAATAATAAAGGTGGATATTAAACTTTCTTTGGCTTTCCATCTTCAAAATAACAGCCAAATAGAATGAGTTAATGAAGTACTGGAGTAGTATTTATGATGCAGTATTATTTATCAATAAGACAATTGGACCTTATATCTATCATTAGCAAAGTTTGCATATAATAATACTGTTCATATTTCAACTCAATAAACACCATTTTATTCCAACTATGAATATCATCCAAAGCTTGATCTGTAGAATACGTCAAAGAATAACAATCTAACGGATGAAGGATTTGCAAAGCAACTTTTGCAACACCAAAAAACTTTGAAGCTTCAGTTTTAAGCAGCTCAAGATACTTATAAGGTATCTGCAAATAAATTTAGGAATCAACCACTTGCTTTTCATATTGAAGATAAAATATGGCTTCTTCGATGGAATATCAAGACCAAGCGGCCATGTAGTAAATTAGACTATCGAAGATTGGGACCATTTTCTATCTAGAAATAAATCAATCTGGTGGCATATCACTTGGAATTACCATCTGCTATGAAGGTACATCCAATTTTTTATGTCTCTCTTTTAGAATCTTACAAAGAGTTGCATATTCTAGGAAGAATACAATAATCACCACCTAGTATCAAAATTAAATACCATGAAGAATACAAGGTAGAAAAGGTATTTGATTTATGGCAAAGATAGGACAGATTAGAATATCTTGTTCATTGATGGGGCTATGATATTAATGAGTACACATGGAAATCGGTTGCAAATCTTCCCAATACGCCTCAAAAGATACAAGAATTTTATTGATTCTATCTTCATAAATTCAAATGTATTTGATGATAACTTCTTAGTGAAGATTGGTTTCAAAAAATATTCATTAACAGGGAGAGAGTTAAACTAAAGCCTTCATCAAGATATAATCATCTGTTCTAAGATAGAATAGAGTGATAGAAGTAAATTAGTCACCATGTCAAACCTCCAAGCATTGATAGAAGAAGATTCAAGAGATTTGTTTGCCACGCAAGCTTTGAATGAACCAATGCAATTTTCACAACCTTCAATTGAACAAAGTGATGACAACACATTTCAGCGGCAAGTATAACCTCAATTAGAGCCATTAGAAGCAAGACCCAACTATAGAAGTCTTGATTCTAATACTCGAGCTTTATTGATATTGCTTGAATTTTGAAAGGTGAACACTTTTAGTCCTAAGATCTTGTTTAGAAGATATTTTGAAGGCCATAATAAAGATTAGATCCTTAAATAGGATATTTCAACAATAGAGGTATTAGCTCAAGGCCATAGGCGGTTTTTTTGAGGACCAGTAGAACCTATTGGCAAAGAATATAGAACAAAATATATAGCCTCACTAGTATAGCATATTTTTGATTTTTTACATATGTAATAAGATTAAACTCTTCTTAGAATTCGTCGCTAGAAAAACAGGTGATGTTAGGGATATATTTCAAAGATTCACAAAATCTTTTAGAATATTCTAGAAACTTCTCGAGTTAATGAAAGTCGATTGAAAAGCTTCCTAATTGATGAAAGTCAGTTGAAAAGTTTCTTAGTTAGTGGAATGAACTCAAGAAGCTTCCCAGTTAGTAGAAGAAGTTCAAAAAGCTTTTTAGTTGGTGGAAGCTACTTGAGAAGCTTCTTAGTTTGATGGTAGCTCCTGAAAGAGCAGCCTAGATAGGAGTATATATAAGGATCAGCGTTGAAGAATTCTTCAGTCTCGACAATGCATCTCTTGGAGTTCTAACTCACCTTTCTTGGTGTTGTTTGTGTACTCATCTGTTTAATTCAAGTTCTTGTTGGTTTTCTTCTGGAAACCTTGTCTTAATTCAAGTTTCTTATTCTATATTTTTACATCCTTGATAACATCTAATTTCTATTTTTGTAAAGTTTCTAGTAGAATTTTAGAATAATAAAATAATTATCCAAATATATTTGAAAAATATGTAAATATAATTTTGAAGCTTTTTTTTAAAATAATGAAATTAAATTAAAAAGAACAAAGAAATGAACCACCCTTTGGATCAATTTACACCAATTTTCAAATGATTTGGCAACCGTCAAGTACCATATCAACAAAATATTTGTTTGTAAATAAAGGTCTTGAGTAGTTGTATCAATCTTATTTGTAAAAGAAAAGTAAATTATTGCAAATATTTGTTGAATATTTTAGACTCAATAAAGTAAGTATACAAAATGAACATCTCAGATTTTTTATATCTAAAATTCTTATTTTATATATTTTAAATTATTTAATATATAATTTTAGATAAAATTAAATTTTATTTTAAAAATAATATTATTATAATTAAAATTTTGATGATCAACTTTATTCTATTGTTTTGAACCTAAATTTTTTAAAAAATTTGGATTAAATATAAATTTTATATTAAAAAATTAATTATAAGTATTAACTTAGTTTAAATCAATTTTTTTTAATATAATTATAATTTATATTCGTCAAATTTTTTTAAGCATTATATTTTTACTTATATATTAAATAATCATCAAGCTTATTGAAGCATGTTTTTGTTCTGATTTGTATTCAACATTATACAATATTTAAGTAAAAAATATAAGATTTATTGAATAAGTTATTTAGATGCTTCTACCTTATAAATAAATAACATTAAAAAAAAGAAGAAAAAAATACAACTAAAATCAAAAATAATTTTTTTTTTGGACTTTAAGATATAAGTTTAACTAATTCTATTGATTTAATATATTTTTATTAAATATGTTTGTGTAAAAGATATGAATCTATAAAATCTTGTTTAAGATAACTAATAAATAAATATATATATATATATATATATATATATATATATATATTAAATCTAAATTTATTTAAAATAATTATAAAAACTCTAATAATAATCAATTAATTAAGTAATTATCTTGCCATCAATAATATAGAATATTTTTGATGAATAAAAATTTATAACAATTATTTTAATATATCAAAGATACCTATATTATTTTAATTGAAAGATATGAACATGAATTAATAGAAGTAGATTATGTTGATAAAATCTTTTTTGTAAATATTATTAATAAAATTTAAACTTAGATTGGATCTATATTTACTCTTATATATGTCATAGATATCTATAGTTATTAATATATTTATTTATATAAATAGAATTATATAAAAGTAAATAAAATTATTAAATTATTAAATTATTAATGTGTTATTGCAAAGCTTCCTAAAAGCTTCATAGATGTGGATTTGATCTTATATATGTGATTGATAGGATGAAAGCTTAGCTAACAAGTTGGCCATATGTCACACATATAGAAACTTGCCCTATAAGTTACACATGTATCTCATAAGTTGAACATATGTCATATGGCCTATAAGGCGGTGCCATATAGCTCCTTAATTAAATAGTATATATGGAGGCAAGAGTGAAGCCTTCCTCACTCTTGTCAATACCTTTCTTGCTTCTATTCTAATTTTAAGAGTCTTTCTAATTGGCCATTCTAATTTTTTTTTTTTGAAATATATATAATTTCTCTTTTCTTTTTATCATCTCTCTTTGATGTATGTCTTGCTTGTTTATTTACATCCTTCAAATTCTTGTCCTTGATAATATGTACCATACAGCTATAAAATTTATATATATATACAATATTTTAGATCTAAAAAAATATTATAAAAATATATGGAAATTTAAATACTTATTCTATAAGTATTGTGATATCTATGAGGCTTCTACATGCTTGTCTTATTAGATATTATACATAGAGGCAAGACTATAGATATCTTTAGTTTTGTCTATACTTTTCTTATATTTCAATCTTACTTTAAAATTCTTTAATCTTCTTGTACTTAATTATAGCCATTTTAATTGTTTGTTTTTTAAAAAATATATCTTTTATCCATTGATTTTCTTTTTATATCCTATAATATTTTTTTATAAGTCTATTTAAAATTTTAATTTGATAAATTATGATTAAACCACAAAAATTTTAAAATCATAAAACCTACAAACAACTGTGGCCAATTATTTAGCATAGCATAAGATTAAATTTTAAATCTCAATATCACCAACATGAGAAAAAAAAATACATTCTTACATAAATCTCAATTGAACTAAGTTCTCATGAAAAATTTACAAAATACATCCTTTATCGATACAAAAAAATTATTCAAAACAACAGATATATCCCAGTTCAATAAAACTACAAGTAAAATGAACGATTCCAGAATACATATTAATATTCCAGAAATCAGAATGGAAAAATACGGTTCCAACTATTTTTAAAGATTTTTTTTCTTTTTATTTCGTAAATGTAATCATGAGATACACCGTAAAACGTCGACACGTGGCAGGTCCGAGGGTGTGGCGGGGGCAGGGAATCGCGTGGATCCAAAGAAGCGGCCAGCCAGTGGGTTATCTCGCTCTCTCTGCTATTGAAAGGTATGCAGGGAACTGGTGACATAGCGTCCGGCTTGCTCTCTCTCTCTCTCTCTCTCTCTCTCGCAAGTGATGTTTCATCCAAATATATTCATCCATCCTCCTTCTGAGCGTCCAAAGCAGATCGCGAGCTTCGGTTGTGGCGCGGGTCGTCTTACGAGACATCCTTGCGTAATCCGTCGTGCAGCCTTTGAGCCTGCAGCCCGGAATGTGTGAATGTCCCGATCCTCGTCCCAGAAGCTGAACTTGTTATCGTTGGCGTCGCCTCTTTAGCTTGAGGTCGAAGTGGGCTAGGGCGAGCGAGCGAGCGAGCGAGCGAGCGAGCAAGCAGTGGTAGATATGGATGCAGGGAGTACGTTGTGGTGATTGCGTGGCGGCTCTTGACGTGAGCAGGTTGGGTTCTGAGTTTTATGGTCGTGGTGCGGTTGGTTAGGGGATGAAGCGGCTGTAGGAAGTGGGAAGGGGCGAGCTTCTGAGGAGTGGGGGTGTATTTTTTGGATTAGCGATGGCGCTCGTTTCTCTCAGCGGTCGGTGCAACTCACCTTCCACAATGGCCGCGCAGCCGTGTGTGTTTTCGGTACACTCCTCGCCGTCGTCCCTCGCTCCCACGCTCCGGAATTCCTCGCCATGTACATTAACCCTTGGTGGGAGAGGTCTCAATGTCTCACCCTACGTTCCCTCGTGTTCAGCCATATTCTCCAGTTTGGACAGCGCAAATTTACATGTGTTCGGGGGCCTAAAGGATAAATGCGTTAGAAATTTCCAAAAAAGGTGTGTAGTCACGGAAGTTTTAAGTGTCACAAGTAGTAATGATGAAGATCAATCAGAAGCTGATTCGGAAGAGAAGAGCTCCGGGCCACGGGCGAAATTCCTGGCTCAGCGGGTGGAAACATATGAACTAGAAGAAGTGCAGAAGCCACTTGCGGAGTACATGGCTTTACCTGCGAGCCAGTACTCTGTGTTGGATGCGGAAAGAATCGAGCGAGTAGATGACACCTTGTTCAAGTGCTATGCCCATCGTTTCAAGTTCTTCAACTTCGAGGTTGGGCCTGTGCTGTTGGTGCAGGTGGATACGCAGCCGGATGGGTGCTGCATCCGCCTTATTTCATGTACCCTTGAAGGTTCTCCAATTGTGGTTGCGCAGAATGAGAAATTCTCCGCAAGTATGGTGAACAGGGTATCGTGGTCAGTAAGCGAGAAGTCACCTACTGCACGGAAGCTCATTTCGGATACTACTCTTGAGGTTACGGTTGAGATTATCAAACCCTTTCGTGCTATTCCTGTTTCTGTTATTGAAGGGAGTGGCAACAAGGTGATGTCGCAGCTGCTCAAGGTCATGTTGCCAAGGTTCTTGTCTCAGCTTGGGAAAGACTATTATGCCTGGGCGTCGGGAGATACTTCGCGAAAGCCTGTTGGCACCGGAGAGTTGTAGGTTTTCACCATGATGATCATGTCGTGCTTGTCTTTTTTTCCTCCTCACCGGATTCTTTCAATTCTGTGTGGATAGAGAAGGATCACCAGCATCACTAGAATATTGTCAACTTCATCTCTATGATTAAGACGATGTGTAGCGCCTAGTTCGAAATTTCTACGGGACATAACGATAGGTAAGACAATGCAAGCTTAAGAATGCTTTGCATGTCATCACAACATTGATGAGGTCATAGCTTTTGGCATGGTGCGAGTGTTAACACGTGGCGAAGCTAATTCATAAAGTTTAACATTTGCAGCCAAAAATGAGTTCACTATGTGCTACTTGGGCATGTCTGTTCGGTCTAGTGGAAGTCGCAATGCACCAACATATTACAGGAGAGAGGGAGTTAGAGTGAGGGGTTTCTGTACATAAATCTCTGATTTTGAGTGGTTGGATTCCTGCGCTGTGTATGTTGTGTGAATGTATCTTTTAGCTCAGCGAATTTCATCTGATTCTACAATGTTATGCTTCTACAATGTTATGCAGCTGGGTAGGAATAATCTGCATGCTATCAGGGTTCGCTCTTTCCCTTCGCAATCATGTAGTGTTGCAGCGGCCTTCAGTAACTAGAGTAGGTGTAGGGGTATTGGAGCATGGAGGACCGTGCTGGGTCCAGCCGTGGTGCACTTGGAGGAGCCTGCTCAACTGAAACACGGAGCCATTCTTGGTAGCATATCGAATGCTTGGGCACGTTGCCTACGGGTGCCTCAGAGGATAATTCTTGTCATGCTGAAGAAATTCTCGAGATACATTTAGAAAGATCATCACTGTTTGGTGTCGAATTGTGAGATCTTAACGTTGCCACAGGGCGATTTGAGGGCATCGCATCTCTTTTATCGGTCTTTATGTAAAGTTATACGGCTTGATTTTTAGGAGAGGGGTTGGGCAACTGCTTTTCTTTCCTTGGTTATGAGTTCCTATCATAACCATTGCTTGGTTATAAGTTCAATTGACAGATTCTATAAGTGAGTCTCACCTCTTCAGCTGTTTCAGCAAGCGAGTGATTTGAGGTTAGACGGACTTTGTCAGGTAGGATCACTTGGGCGCTCTTTTGTTTGCCTTACGATTTCATAATCTTGAAAACAATCTGAAAAACCATAGTAGTGGCACCAAGTTGGCTGCGACGTTGTATGACCAGTTCAGGGTAGTGCGAGCCATGGGATCAGCAGACACCTTGAAAAATCCTCATCAAAGATACTCCGGACATGAAAGGTATCTACAGGTGGATGAAGAAGGGATGGTGCTAGTGCATAATGGACGGGAACGAGACGGTTGGGAGCTGTTTGAAGAGGCAGCGGTGGCCCCGTGGCTTTGACTCCCTCTCTTGCAGTTTCCCTCACTCTCATCCTCACCTTCTCTCTCGCTACTATGTCCATGTCACTCAGTTGAAACTAATTTCGAAATTTTCCAAATTGAAGAATCTTGAGGATCGTGTCCCAGCAGCTTGTAAGTTATCTAGTGTGTTTCAAGGAGCTTGGTAGGGCCAATGTTTTCAATACTCATTGATCATTGACCAACATGGTAAAGGAACAAGACAATTCATTTAAGGATTAAATTTTTACAATTGACGAGGGATCTGGGATCAGATTGAATACTGCCAGTATTATCCATCCATGCTCCATATCAATTGGCTACTTTTGCTTCATATAAAAATCCTTGGACATAAGATTTATTTTCAAATTGTCATCAATTAAAGTAACAACCAGCTCATCCATATTTCCGATTTTTACTAATGCCTTTGTAGTTGCTCTAGTCCAATGCTTTTAAATATAATAACTTGAAATCTCTTTCTCCTTATCACTTCGATCATCAAAATGTGCTCTTGATTGTGACTCTTTCTTTTACTTGTTGATTGTTTGCAACAGTTATTAAATTCATCTTCTTCATCCCCACATACACATGTATCAATAACATGATTTAATTCAGTTTCACCTATTAATTGCCTCTTGTGCTTAATACTATTAATAATAACATCATAAAATTTATTTTTTATAATTTTTAAAATCTCCTTCGATATAAATTCAACTTTAGTATTGAGTACACTCTCTTCAAGCATCTCTTTTAAATCTATTACTATTTCAATATCAGTGTGAATCATCAAATTAACTCATTAGTTATTTTAGGATAAAAGAATGAATTTAGAATGCCAAAATTATAATTATAAAGTGAAGATGTGTTTAGAAGATGTTAAATAAAGGAAAAGAATATTAGTGAGAAAGAAATAGAATCTTAGTAAGTCTTGGAGGTAATTATCTTAGTTGATTTAATATTTTTTTAATTATAAGAATTAATATTTAATTAATAAAATCAATATCTACATTGGCCTTCTATTTCTATGTACCACTTATTAAAAACATATAAATGTTATTTAGTAGGTAGAAGAAGCATGAAAAATAAACATCATATCTTTTTAGCTATTTATATAAAAAATAAGATTTTTAATTGATTTAAATTGATTTTATTATTATAAAAAATCACCAAGTTAAAATAAAATAGTCTTAAATTGATATTATTATTTTAGAAATATTATAAATTTATTTAGAATTTATTTAGAATTTATTCAAAATTTTATTAGAATTTTTTTAGAATTTTTAAGGAATTTTTAGAATAATTTCAAAGACTTTGGTAAAAATGAATTTTACCACCTTGGAAGCCATTATGAAGAAATGAAGCAAGATTTGAAGGCCATATAAGATTCCTAGGCTAATGGGATATTTTTGAATACCATGGTGAAGTCAAAAATATAAAAAAATGAGTTTTATTAGTAGAAAATAGAAGGACCAACATCTAGTATAGTTCTTATAAAAAGAGAGGTGCACAAGTCTCATATGGATTGTAGCACCTTGGATGTAGGTAGGAGAATAAGACTAAGGCCTCATGGCCTTTCTAAGACACCTTTATATACTACTTGTGAGCCTTGGTGAAATTCAAATTCATGATCTCTTAAGCAAGTTATCCTTGAAGTAAAATATTTTTACTTAACTTTTCTATTGTTTATCTTTTATCTTTGAACTATTATAACTTATTCATAGTAATTCAAACTTAAATATTTTTTAAAAAAGAAAAAAAAATTATCTATTAAAAAATATAATTTTTAATTTTAATTTTTATATTTTTCTAGATAAAAATATAATAAATAGTTTTAAATTGTATACTTACTTGATACCACTTACTTGATACCACTTACTTCACTTTTTTTCTAATTATTTTTCTTGTTATTCTTGCTAATTGCTTCTTTCATTTTATACCACTAATTATAAGTAACTTTTAAGTGAGGCCATCTTATAATTTAGGTTGAAAGGTGAATTTTACCCTCACAATCAAAGAGCAGTTTGTGAGTTGTTGACTTATCTTTCTCTCTTATGTCTTTTGATTTTTTCTTTAGTGCTATTGAAGCATCCTTCATTGATAATTCTTGTGAAGCTATTTTATAAGCCTTATTTCTTTGAATCTATCTTTTGGAAGAATTTTCTTCTCTTGTATCATCAAAATCTTGTCTTTTCTTTTCTTCCATCAAAGCTTTATATTAACTTTTAGCAATATAATCATGCACTGACAATACTTTCACAGGATTCTCTTAATCTATAATTCTACAAATTATTGTTGTAGTTCTTAATAAAACTTATCATGATATATTTTTTTTATACATTATAAAAATAATAGAAGATCAAAATCCACTTGGTTCAATATTCCTAGAAAAATCTTGTTTGCCATTATCATCCATCATAGCACTATAACTTACAACTTCCATTGCTGCAATCCCATTTGCTATCAAATAATCTCTAAGAAGTGCTTTCATACTTATTTTACTAAAGTTAATTTGAAAAAAATCACCAGTATTCTTTAATGCTATTTTTCCATCTTTGTAAAAAATAATACTTTGTTGTACCATTTCATTAAATTCACCACACTCTTTTTGAGAATGAGAATCATAATCACATCAAATATGTCTTTGCACATATTCTTGTTTAGAAGTGGCCTTAGAACTTATTATAGAAGTCTTTTCCTCAAGCCTTATAAGTTTAATTTAAAGATCCCGCATCCTACATATAATTTCTTCAATTTCCATATCTTCTTCTTTTGATTTAGTCATTGAAGGTTGAATAGTAGATATTGTTGATTGTAAAGTAGGCACTTAAATTTTAGATACTTGTACAATTCTTTGAATACTAATCCTATCCTTTTTCTTTTTTCTTTTTGCAATGAATGCTATTGCATCTTCAACTTCTTTCTATTTTGTTGTCAATCGCTCATCCTCTTTTTTATTCTTGAGAAGAATTTTTATTTATTTTTATAATTTTCTATCAATTAATTGAAGAAATAATTCAATCTTATTTGGTCCCAATGTTATCTTTTCCACTTTTGATAATTGAGAATACTACTTCTTAAACTCTCTTAATAATTTGATAGCTTGTAATTTCTTATTTGGATGCTCAATCCATTCCAAAAATGACTTTTTAGTCACCCAATTAAAGCCTTCTAAGAAATATTCATCTCTCAATGTGCAGGAGAATGTCTCCTAAGAACTTCCAAATTGTTCCATAATTTATTTCACATGTTTTTTTTAATCTCTGACATCATAGTAAGCTCAAATAATGAAATCATCTTCTTTGAAAAAATACGATTCAATTCCATTTTTTGCACATAACATCTCAAATACTTAGAAATATCCCTTCTATAAAACTGGTCAGTATTATTAACCACTACTTATAATGCTTTGATTTCCAAAGCTTCCCTATGATTATTGCCGTGTTGCTATTGCATAAATAATGTAAATACTTGAAATATATTTGTAGTATTTGAATTCAAGTATATACCTTATTGAATGGTAAAAAATCTACTTGAAGTTCTACTTCAAGATCCACTTGAAGCGCCATCTAAAGCTCTATTAAAAATTCCAAATTCAACCTTCTTACCTTCTTGCACCATCAATTCCAAATAACTACAAATAAAATCCAACATCTCTTATTTCAAACTTTCACATTGGATTTATTATATATGTTGTATTAAATATTGTCTTATTTGAGAATGCAGCAGGCACCTGGCTGTAGAAGATGAAGTTATGGTTTACAAATATGCAAGAAATCTTAATAAGTTTTATATATATAAAAAAAATATGATTTAAATTTCAATTCAAAAGTGCTTAAAGCTAATACAAAGTGTTTAAAAACACTCTTCTTGATAACTTCAATCATACACCAAATCCAATTATCTTGTTACTTTCACAATTAGGTAACTTAGATTTTTTCTTATAAGTCCTAATCCTATTTAGTGAGCTTTGGCAAGCTATAATTCTTAATTTGACCATGTACTTGATATGAAATTTTGCACACAAATGCCACTATAAGTCTTCTAAATGTTTAAAAAATTTCAGCTCAATCTAACTTATAGATTGTGGAAAAACATTCAAAACCCATTCTAATGTCACTCGGCCATCAACTTGAAAGTTGATGCAAATATTCTAATAATAATTTCTTCTTCTTCAACTATTAATTTCAGCTCAAAATTGGTGTATAGCTTGATCTTTAAGTCTTTTAATAATATGCCAAATTTCTTCTTATTTGGACTAATAGATTTGGACTAATAGATAATTTCTTCTTATTTGGACTAATAATATCTCTAGATATCACAAAAATCTTTAAATCCTAAATTGCCATTTTTTTAGTACCTCCTCGTACTAAAGATCAAGCACCTCTCAAGTACACCATTAGATTATTACAAATTTTCATGCAATCTTAGCACATTCAATTATCTACATATTTTTAAATTTAAAACTATAGATGTTATACCAATTGTATAAAATAGCCAAAAATGCTAGTCCTAATTTTATTGCAAAAAATCCAAATCACCAATACAAATCTTGATTTTAGATAATAATTGCTAAGTCCTTCCAAATCCTACAAAGACAAGTCTTATACCTCAAAAATAAGCTTGAAGCTAGCTCTCAAATCCTAATTGTTGATTTCTAAATTATCCAATACTTTGCCCTTGGTGGCTATTTTTGTGGCTAAAAGTCTGATTTCAACCTTATCCCATACATAATTGACCCCTGAGTATTAATCTAATCTATCCTAAGGATTTTTAAGCTTGATCCTATCCTCAACTTAACCCTAATATCAATTATATTAATTATTTATCTCTTTAATTCTATTTTTATTAATTTATAGCTTTTTAAAAGCAATAAAAAAGTTTCCACAATCTAGAAGGAAAAATTAATAACTAATTTTTATTTATTAGCTATTAAGATAAGAAAATAATCTAAGAGGCTTTCATAAAACCTTTCTTAAGTATCTTGAATTCCTATTGAATCAAGATAATTGAATATTAAGTATAAAATTATTGCTGTTTATATATTTTACTATATAAACATGTTACAATACAACAACGTAGAACAGTTTGTAGAAGTATTGATCACTAATTTAGTAATCAATCATGTATACTATTTGATATGGTTTCTAATAATTTTAATAGATTTTGCATATACATAGTATAGATCCCATATAGAAGGATCCTTTATTACATGGGAATAACTCATAATAGCCTTCTTTCATCAATTTAGATTTACAATTCGTTAATGACAAGCTCTTTTTGCTTTGAAAAATATTAGACATGGTTCTTCTAAAGATATCACCTTTTATATGAGGCAATTTCATATAGTATATACTCGATATATTGATAATCTTTTAAATAAAGATACCATAAGACACTATTTTATCTAAGATTTTGCTATGTCTTCTATAATTCAGGATATATTAAACAAAAGATATAAAGATGTAAAAAGAACTATTCAAATTATTTTAGAAGTGGAAATCATTGATTAAAAAAATGATCATATATTTACAAAGATAGAAGAACCAATATCAACTTTTATAGCTTTATATCATCTATTTTTAAAATCCCATCAACATTTAGCTTTAAGCTACTTTCAACCTTCTACCTCTCTATTGCCCATGAATAATCCAATGCCCTTAGCAATACAAGGTTCACATGATCAATCCTTAGATAGATCTTTCAATGATATTAGATTGGAAGAATTTAAAAATAAAATAAAATAAACAAATGATGTATTTAAAAATAAGATGATGAATATTATGAAAGCTATAAGTGAATGAATATCTTGTCTCATTAAAAACCAAAATCCAATTGTAGAGCCTAAATACCATAAATTAGGGATTTATACGTCTACATTATGGTACACAAATTATAAATAAGTAAACCATACATCTCAATTTTGTTCACAATTTTTACAACATCATATAGAAAAATATTAATTCCAACTCTATAAGCCTCTTTATCAACTGAGACAAGTAGATTCAAATATCCTTTCAAATAAAAAAATAATATAACTCCTTATCATACTTATAAAAAATCACATTGAATAAATAAATATTGGATTGAAAATAGAGTAATATGTTCTAATTGTAGAAAATATCATCCTATAGATCATTATAGAAGATCCAATAAGGTTATTCCCTTGAATTCTCTTTCAAAAATTATACTAATCAAGTTGTAAGAGATATGCAAAGAGTTGATTTGCAGATCCTATTATTACAAATATGTATTATGACCACTCAAGCAATAGTCAAGACTCCCAACTTTCAATAATAAGTCAAATCAATCAAAGAATATTACAAGGATCCTTAGCATATAACCAAAACTTAAACCAAAACCAACAACTACCATCCTCTCAAGATATTAAATATATAATGGTTTAACTTGATGTATCTTCTGTTATAGACATATTTCAAGTTACCACATTCTAGAATCTTTTGTAGTCTTTTAGAACCTCTTATAGTATTCTAAAATCTTCTATAATTTTTAAAAATCTTTAAAAATCTTCTAGAATCTTCTTCAATCTTTTAAAATCTCCCGTAGTCTTTTAAAATCTTTTAGAATCTTTTTTAGTCTTCTTGAATTTATCTTAGTCTTTTAAAATCTTTTTCAATCTTTTAGAATCTTTTTTAGTCTTCTTGAACTTATCTTAGTCTTTTAGAATATTTCTTAATCTTTTAAAATCTTCTAAAATACTTTTAGAAAGTTCAATAAGATACATATATTATAGTATAAGTAGGAAGCAAGACCAAGATACACCTCAATCTTACAAATACAAATTTTAGAGCAATCTAAAGTGTTGCCTTATTTTTTCATATCAATCTAATTTTTTATTCTTGCCAATCATCTAATTTTTTGTTCTTGTCTATCTAATTCTTTATTCTTAAAATCATTCTAGTTTTGAAATCTTTTTCTTATTTCTTTGCTAACGTGCTATCTTACATCCTTAACAATTTTACAAGACTATCTAAGTAATCATATGAAAGCTTTGATCTCTTGACAGAAAAAAGATTATCTCTCTTCTTAAAAATACTATTGCATTCTAAAAGAGTATATATTATCTCCCTCTAGATTGATATGCTTATTTATTAGAGTTTGATCTTTCTTTGGAGAGAATAGATTTTTTTTTTTTTTAGGATTTATCATTACATTTAAGAGATTATCAATTATCGTCCTCTAAATTAATATTATTTATAAATTTTCTTTTTTAATATAAAAAATACTATACTAATGGCTTCTTAATTTTTTCTTTGTCAATATGGAAGTAGATCAAGTCATAGGAGGTCCATCCTTACAAACAGAGAATAGAGTAGTGACTCTTACAAATCTTTGAGCTCTTTTAGATCTATAAGAAAAAAAATAATATTCTTTTGTAATCCAAAAAAATAATCGTAAATGAAACAAGTATCCAAAGAAACTTAGTAAGAAATTTATAATTTGCAACAAGAGATTATCCAATTAAAAGAAGCAGGTAGTAGACAAGCCATACACATAACATCTTTAGAAGCTTCAAGGATTGTCATGAAAGAGCCAAAGGCTAACATATAAAATAAATTTGATGGAGCAAGATCCAACTTTTGAGAGTTTGTGCAACAACTACGACTTTATTTATGATTATATATATATATTTTTTATCTAGATGGATTCACTCAAGTCACTTTAATAAGCATCTTTTTATCAGGAAGTACTTGATCATAGTTTATCCCACTATTGAAAAAGAATTCTCTAATCCTATACAATTTGGAAGCTTTTATGAAAAGATTTACTATTGTATTTGGAGATAGTAATTAAGAGACGGTTGCAAAAAAGAAGATTCAAAACCTATAATAAAGACAATGTTCAAATACAATTTATGCCACAAAATTTCAACAACTTACTTGTGATCTTGATTAGAATGATAATGCTTTTATAACTCAATTCTATTGTAGATTAAAAGATGAAGTGAAGAATTTATTGATTACAATATCAAAAGTTGAAAGCTTAGAAGAACTCATTTTTCAAGCTATTACTTATAACAATTGCCCATGTCACATCCATTGAAGTCATTGATAGACAAAATCTTACATTAGGAGATGTTATTGAAGAAATCCAACTATTTAGAGTAGTATTAGAAGATCAAGTATCACGCATTATTTTTAACATCATTTGATGTCCAATAAATCCTATTGACATTGAACTTCCTTGGTTTAGATTATATAATCCTAATATTGATTGAAGTTTATAAAATATTTTTTCAAAATCTAAATATCAAAAAAAAAAAAAAAATGAGTTGCTATTTCATTTCTTAGAGCTAAAGTATTTATGTAAGGAGTAAGGAAAGGAATTGGATTTACATTGTATGCTATTCAAACAAAAGATTCAATAGAAGAATTGAAATAAGATATTTCTAGTTAATATTGTGGCTTTAAAAATATATTTGAAAAAAAAAAACAAACATGTTACTAGAACACGGTGTTTATAATTGTACAATCAAATTACAAGATGAAGTTCAACTTTCATTTGGTCCAATTTATAATCTTTCACAAATAGAGTTTATAACCTTATAAGAATATATTGATGAAAATCTAGCCAAGAATTTTATTAGACATTCAAAATTACCTACGAGAGTTCTTATCTTATTTGTGAAGAAAAAAGATGGTTCTTTATGTATGTGTGTTGATTATCAAGGTCTGAATAAGATAACTATAAAAAATTACTATCCATTATTGTTAATCTTAAGATTATTAGAAAAATTAGAATAAGCAAAGATCTTTATAAAGATTGATTTGAAAGGCACCTACAACCTAGTTAGGGTTAAAGATGGAGATCAATAGAAGATAATATTTTGTATAAGATACGGACATTTCAAATATAATGTTATGCTTTTTGGACTTACAAATGTACTTATAGTCTTTTAATATATGATAAATGATATCTTACATGAATACTTAAATAACTTTGTAGTCATCTATTTGGACAATATTTTGATCTTTTCCAAGAACAAACAAAAATATGAACATCATGTATATATGGTATTGGAGAAACTACAAGAAAATTGATTGTATGCCAAATTGGAGAAGTATTCTTTTTATCAACTATTAGTTGAGTTTTTGAGATAAATTACTTCTAAAAATAAGATTATTATGGATCCAAAAAAGATACAAATTATTATAAAATAGAAACAACCATCTATTAAAGACATATACTTTGGAGGTTCAAAGAACCTTCTAGAACATTCTAGAAGCTTCTCAAGTTAGTGAAAGTCGGTTGAAAAGTTTCCTAGTTAGTAGGAGCTTAAGAAGCTTTTCAGTTAGTAGAAAGAATTCAAAAAACTTTCCAATTGGTGGAAGTTGCTTAAGAAACTTCTTAGTTTGATGGTAGCCGCTCAAGAAGCATCCTAGACAGGAGTATATATAGGGATCGAGGCTGAAGAGTTCTTCAGTCTCGACAACACATCTCTTAGAGTTCTAACTCATCTTTCTTGGTGTTGTTCATGTATTCATCTATTTAATTCAAGTTCTTCTTGATTTTCTTTTGAAAACCTTATCTTAATTCAAGTTTATTCTTTTGTATTCTTATGTCCTTGATAGTTTGTCAAGACTGCCCTCATTTTTAATATCAAAGTTAGATCCTTCTTGCTAGAGAGTCGATTATCCCTCTACTTGAAGGTATATCAATGCTTTAGAGATTGTAGATTATCCTTCTCTAAATTGATATTATTTTCATCAATATAAGAGCATTGTCTTTTTTATGAGAGAGTGGATCATCCCTCTCCTTGAAGGTCTTAAAGCATTTTAGAGGTTGCGGATTACCCTCCTCTAAATTGATATTATTTTCTTATAGATTCCTTCATTCTTTCTCTTGAAATGGTTGGAGGTTAAGACATTAGTATGACCAAATCTTTCGAGTCCAAATTAGATGCTATTATAAATATTCTTACTACTTTGTCTACTAGGAGTGCGGAGATTGAAGGAATTGTTGCAAAACTTTGTAATGACGCAACATCTGGAGTACTACAATCTTGATTGCATCCACCTCCAACTTCTATACTTGAGGATGTAGTACTATCTATACTACGCCAAGAAAATCTGCCTGTTCAATAACATAAAGAGCCTTGAGTTAGTCTTGCGGAGAAATATGATGGTACATATTTAAAGTTTTAAAGATTTATCAATCAAATTCGATTGATAATAGTTCTACAATCGAATACTTATCCAATAGGAGAATCACGAGTTGGATTGGGTGGCACCTTGCTTATAGGGCAAGCACTATCATGGTTTGCTTCCTTATTTGAAAAAAGATTGCCAATTTTGAGCAACTTTGAAGTTTTTATAGAAGCATTTGTGGAAGTATATGGAGAACATGATAAGACTCGTCAGACAATAGCTAAGATTCAAATATTACGTCAAAGGGCATGCTCTGTATCAATCTATATATTTGATTTTAGGCAATTAGGATACAACATCAATTGGGATGAAGAAGCCATAATAAACCAATTTTATTGGGGATTAAGAGATGATGTAAAAGCTTTGTTATTGTCACTCCCAAACCTACAATTGCTTAATGAAGCCATTAGTCAAGTTGTAAAATGTGATAACCAATTATTTCAATGTCAACAAGATCAACATTCATGGGCTTCAACAAGACAATACGCTATTTGACATTCTCCTGCTACATCAACAAGTATTTTGAATTCACACTCAAAAGTAGAAGATATACAAGTTGATGTAATACAATTTAAACCTCTTAGTCTATAAGAAAAAAAGCGTTAGATAGAAGGTGTTTGCTTATATTATAGCGAGGGAGGCCACACGGTTGATAATTGTCTAAAGAAATAAAATCGATACATTACCAAAAGGAGAAGTGCAATTATTCAGAAAAATGACAATGTTTAGCCATAGTAGAGACCGTGTGGCTAGACAATCCAAACTTATAAAACTATTCAGGTTCTTTTCTTTTTGCTCAACTTGCTTGTTGTTTTATAATTTCTTTATATTATGGCCCTCAAAAGCTTCAGACGACTGCTTTGTTAGATTCAGGGGCGTCTACTTGTTTTATAAATGAAAAATTTACTAGGCTTCACAAAATTCTTCTAGTACAAAAATCTAAATCTATTTATGTAGAGGTAATAAATGGATGACTTTTATCCTCCGGTAGTGTCACCCATGAAACCACGCCTATAGAAGTATCATTCAAAGATCATAGAAGCCAAATTATGTTCAACGTTATGAAGATTTCTTCAAATCCTATTATTCTCAAGTTATCTTAGTTGGAAAAGCATAATCCATCTATAGATTAGAAGTCACAAAGAATAACATTTTTGCTATAGATTCCTATAAAAAAAAAAATGTACAAGGCCTTAAAGTAGTAAGCTTTTATTTATTAGAGTGAGAACTTTTATAAAATCAGCCAAAGAAGGTACACCATTTATAATTAATGCGATTCCAATTAAAAAAGATACAACTTCATCGACAAGTATTCCAAAGCAATATAACAAATTTCAAGATATTATATACAACCTAATACAAATCAAGGAGGGAGATGAATGAAAGACTGCATTTTGGATAAGGTATGGATATTTTGAATATAATGTCATGCCCTTTCGACTAACAAATGAACCCGCTATCTTTCAGTATTTAATAAATGACATATTTTAAAAATATTTGAACAAGTTTGTGGTGATCTATCTTGATGACATCTTGATCTATTCAAAAAATCTGCAAGAACACGAGGAGCATGTTAAATTGGTATTATAAAAGCTGTGGGATACAAGTTTGTATGTCAAACCAGAGAAATGTATATTTCATCAATCTCAAATAGAATATTTGAGATGCATTATATCTATTAAAGATTTGACAATGGATCCCAAGAAGGTAGAGGCAGTTATGTAATAGGCCATTCCAAAAACTATGAGAGACATATAATATTTTTTTAAATTTGCTAACTTCTATCAAATATTTATAAAAAATTACTTTCAAGTTGCCGCCCCTTTTATGCGATTGGCATATAAAGACTTCTTAGAATGGAGGCCTTAAACACAAAAGGCATTCCAAGATATCAAGACACGATTTATTACAATCCCAATATTAGTGCATCTAGAATTTACAAAGGCATTCTACTTAGAGATTGATGCTTCAGATTTTGTATTAAGGACTATACTTTCACAACTAGGTATAGATAATAAACTTCATCGTGTTGCATTCTATTCTTGAAAGTTCTTTGCTGCCGAAATCAATTATGAAATCTACAATAAGGAGCTTCTTGTTATTGTGGATTCTTTTGAAGAATGGTGCTATTTTCTTAAAGGTGCAATGCACCTTGTGACTATATATATAGATCATAAGAACTTAGAATATTTTATGTCAATTTGAGTTCTTAACTGCCACCAAACTCGATGGAACTTGTTGCTATCTCAATTTAACTTTGTTATCACATATTGCCAAAAGAAGCAAGAGGGATTATCTGATGCTCTATTGAAGAGATCATATCTTATACCAAGGATAGGAGATGTAACATTTGATCAACAATATACAACCTTATTGAAATAGGAGCAATTTTGCCTCTGTGCCACTATTGCATTGGCACCTATTGATCTTAGTTTCTTCAATGAGGTGCGTATTGCAACCATTAATGATACTTTGATACTTGATGTCAAGCGTCATATAAAAAAAAATATTGATAAGTTGAAATTTGTGGAAGACCTTCTATACTTTGAAGAACGTTTGTATATTCCAGAAGGACCAATACAATTGCGCGTTCTTCAATCTCGCCATGACTTTCCAACTATGGCTTGCTTTAAATTTAATAAGATCTTGGAACTTATTTCTTGAGATTTTTAGGGCCTCAAATGTGGAAGGCAATGAAGGACTTTGTGCTCTCTTGCAACATCTGTTCAAGATCCAAAAATCTTTGACATCATCCTTATGGATTCTTGCAACCCTTGCTTGTTCCAAGATAAGCATGGTCCTCTATCTCGATGGATTTTATCATGGATCTATTGCCATCCAATTCAGTGGACAACATCTTTGTAGTAGTTGATCGACTTACAAAAATGGCTTATTTCATCCTTTATAAAAAGATTGCATCTAGTGAAGATTGGCTTCAAAGAATACTCATAGAAAAGAGAAGAATTAAACTAAAGCCTTTATCAGGATGTAGTCATTTGTTCTAAGATAGAATAGAGCAATAGAAATAAGTTAATCACTGTGTCAAATCTCCAAGCATTGAAAGAGGAAGACTGAAGAGATTTGTTTGCTTTGCAACCTTTGAATGAACTAGTGCAATTTTCACAACCTTCAAATGAGCAAAGTAGAGACAACATATTTCAATGCCAAATATGACCTTGATTGGAGCCATTAGGAGTAAGACCCAACCATGCAAGTCTTAATTTTAATGCTCGAGCTTTATTGATATTGCTTGAACTTGGAAAAGTGAATCCTTTTAGCCTTGAGATCTTATTTGGGAGATGTTTTGAAGGCCATAATGAAGATTAGATCTTTAGATGGAATATTTTAATAATGGAGGTACTAGCTCAAGGCCATAGGCGATTTCTTCAAGGACCAATAGAACACATTATTCAAGAATGGAAAACAAAATATATAGCTTCACTAGTACAACATATTCTTGATTTCTTACATATGTAGTAAGTTTGAGCTCCTCTAGGAACTCGTCGCTAGAGAAGGAGGTGATATTAGAGACATACACTTTGGAGGTTTATAGAACCTTATAGAATATTCTAGAAGCTTCTTGAGTTAGTGAAAGTTGTAGAAGAAAAAGAATAAAGAAGTCCCAACACTTAGCATCAGCAAGGATTTCACACAAAGAGAAGTGTGGAGTAAGATAACTCTCACTTCCAACATCTTTTACTTATAAGTGGAGTTCACATCCAATGTGCATAGACTTCATCTACATTCATATAAAAGTAGT
Organism: Physcomitrellopsis africana; assembly: GCA_036785485.1. Taxonomy (NCBI): domain Eukaryota; kingdom Viridiplantae; phylum Streptophyta; class Bryopsida; order Funariales; family Funariaceae; genus Physcomitrellopsis; species Physcomitrellopsis africana. The sequence goes on along the minus strand of JAWRVF010000458.1, from coordinate 87,050 downwards.
ACCCAGTCAAGACCCTAAACCTAGCCGCTTGTCGAGACCCTAAATCCAACTGCCACTCGAGATCCTAAACCTAGCCGCCTGTCGAGACTCTAGCTGCCACTTAATCCTAAGTTACTTTTTGACTATTAAAAATTTATTATGGTTAAATTCTATATTGTAATAAACTAAGGAACTACTTGTTAAACTTTAACACTCCCACTTTTTTAATTGTCAAAAGGCTTTTAAGCCTAATGCCTTTATCAACTTGTGGTGTCTATCCTTCACTAATGCCTTTGTAAGCACATTAGCAAGCATCTCTTTTGTAGCACAATATTTCATACCTATTATACCATCTTCAATCTTCTCTCGTATGAAATGATGTTGAATATCAATGTGCTTTATCTTTGAATGGTGCTTTGGATTCTTAGCAAATGCAAGACATCCTTGATTGTCACACATTATTGGAGTTGCTTCTATTTGCACTAATCCAATGTCTTCTAAGAATTGCCTTATCCAACAAGCCTCCATTGCACAATGACTTGCTGCCATATACTCAGCCTTCATAGTTGAGCTTGCAATAGTAGGTTGTCTCTTGCAATTCCATGAAATGACTCCTACTTCAATGAAGAACACATATCTCATTGTGGATCTTCTATCAATTGTATTTCCAGTCCAATCCGCATCGCAATAACCTTACAAATCAATGTTCTTACTACCAAAGCATAATTTAAAGTCTTTAGTACCTTTTAAGTACCTCAATATCCTCTTCACTGTTGTGGTGTTGCAGCACGTTTATATAGTGAAAAGTATAGATAAGAGTAATTTATATTTAATACTTGATTATCTTAGTTCAATAGGAACTTAAAATATTTAAAATAAGGATTATGGAAGCCTCTTAGATTATTTTCTTATTTTAATAGCTAACAGATAAAAGTTAGTTGTTAAAATTTTCTTCTAGGCTATATAAATTCAAATATTGATTTTGAAAAGCCATAAGTTAATTAAAATAGGATAGAAAGAAAAAATAGTTATTATGGTTGATACTAGGATTAAGTTGAAGAAAGGATTTAACTTAAAAATTCTTAGAATTAGTTGAATTGATACCCAGAGAAAGATCGGGTATGAGACAGGGTCAAAATCAGACCTCCAAAGACAAAATCAACTACCGAAGGCAAGGGAGGGGAACATTTGAAGGTCGGCAATTAGAATTGGATAGTTAGCTTGAAAGGGGTTTCAAGGGCATTTAGCTTAGGACCATAGGATTTTAGAGGACTTAGCAATCACTATTCAAAGTCAAGGTTTGTATTGGTGATTTGGGTTTTATATAAGACAATGATGGCTTGCAATGTTGAGTGATCTGTAAAATCTGTGAAGCATCTATAGTTCAAAATTCGATACTATTTGGATTGTTGGATGTGCTAAGTGTATACAAAAACTTGTGTTAATCTAACGATGCAATGAAGAGATATTTGAGTTTTGATACAAAGGGTTGTCGGAAGTTGGCAGTTTAGGGTTGGATAGGGTTTCTATAATAACTAAAGATCCACCAATTGGATCAATGTAATTTTTGATATGTTGATAGAAGACTTGTAGGTTGAGCTACACACCAAGTTTGAGCTGAAGTTAATAGTGAAAGGAGGAGAAATCACCACTGGAGTTTCTGCATCAATCTTCAAGTTGGCAGATGAGTGTCATCAATGCGCTTTTTGAGCGTTTTCTTGCAATTTGTAAGTTGGATTGGGCTAAAAGTTTTTGAGCATGTAAAAGGCTTTTACTAGCATTTGTGTGCAAAATTTCACACTAAGTGGACGGTTAGATTAAAAATTATAGCTTGTCAAAGCTCACTAATTAGGATTAGGGCTTATAAACAAAAATAAAAATTGCTTAATTATAAAAGAAACGAGGTAATTGGGGTATAGGTATGGTTGATTTTATTAAGAGGAGTGTTTTTAAACACTTTTGAATTGAAGCTCAAATTATATTCCTTATACATGGGTGAAACCTATTAGGGTTTCTTGAGTATTTACAAACAGTATTTTACCTTCTATAGCCAAGTGTCTGGTGCATTCCCGAACAAAACAACATGTAATACGACATAAGTGGTGAATCCGATGTGAAAGTTTGGGATAGAAGGTATTGGCTTTTGTTGTGGTTTTTTGGAATTAATGGCACAAGAAAGCAAAAAGGTGGATTTGGAATTATTGATGGAGCTTTGGGTGGAGCTTCAAGTGGATCTTCTAGTAGAGCTTCTTCTGGTGGACAAGGTATGTATCTAGACTTGAACATTGCAAATATGTTTCAAGCTTTCATATTAATTATACAACAATAATAAGAAAAGGATCGAAAGGAGGCTTTGGCAATCAAAGCACTGCAAACAAGGTTGACCAGTTTGATGGAAAGGACATATCTAAGTATTTGATGTGTTATATGCGAGAAATGGAATTGAATTGAGTCTCTGAAAGGGACATGATTTTATTATTTGGACTTGCTATAATACCGGAGATAAGAAAACATGTGAAATCAATTACAGAGCAATTTGGAAGCTCTTAGGAGGAATTCTCTCATGCATTGAGAAATGAGTTTTTTTTAGAAGACTCTGATCGAGTCACTAAAAAATCATTTTTGGAATGGATTGAGGGTTCTAATAAAAAATTGCAAACTACTGAATTATTAAGGGAATTTGAGAGACAGTATTCTCAGTTATCGAAAATAGAAAAGGTAACTTTGAAACCAAACAAGGTTGAGTTATTTCTTCAAGCAGAAGATGGAGAATTACAAGAAAGGTTGGAGATTTTTCTTGAAGATACAAAAGAAGATGAAGGATTAACAACAAATTGGAAGAAGGTTGAGGATGCAATAGGGTTGTTGGCAAAAAAAGAAAGAAAGAAGGACAAGGGGGATATCCAAAGAATAGTGCAGGTATCTAAAACTCAAGTGCCTACTTCACGGTTGACAATACCTATTGTTCAACCTTCAACAATTACGTCAAAGAAAGAAGATATGGGAATTGAAGAACTTATACGTGAAATGCGGGATCTTCAAATTAAATTTGTAAAGCTTGAGGAGAAGACTTCTGTAATGAATTCAAAATCTACTTTTAAACAAGGGTATGTGCAAAGATGTATCTGGTGTGATGATGATTCTCATACTCGAAAAGATTGTGGTGAGTTTAATGAAATGATCCAACAAGGTATTATTTTTTGAAAAGATGGAAAGGTGGCATTTAAGGATATTAGTGATATTCTCCAAACCAATTTTGGTAAGGGAGATATGAAAGCATTGGTTAAGGATTATTTAGCAGCAAATGGGATTGCAATAATGGAAATTGCAAGTTATGGTACTAGAGTAGATGATAATACTAAGCAAGAATTTTCTAGAAATATTAAATCAAGTGGAGTTTGGTCTTCTGCCATTTCTATAATGCATAAGAAAAAGATGCCACGAGAAGCTTTATTAAGGACTGCTGCAATAATTTGTAGAATTACGGATTGGGAGGATTCTATAGAAGCTTTATTAGTACATGCCTATATTGCTAAAAATCAATATGAAGCCTTGATAGAAGAAAAGAGAAGACAAGATTCTAACAATACAAGAGAAGGGAATTCTTCAAAAAGAGAGACTCGGGGAGATAAGGCTCGTGAGATGGCATCATAGGAATTACCAACAAAGGATACTTCAATATCTTCAAAAGAAAAATCAAAGGACTTAGGAAAAAAAAAAAAAGTCAACGGCTTACAAACTTCTCTCTGATACTGAAGTAACAACAGATTTAAAGGGGGTGCTTGAAGAACGTGTCCTCAATGCTAAAATTGAATTCACATTGAAGAAAATATTGGGTATTGCAAAGAAAGAATTCCATGATGTCATTATTAACAGTATTAAGCGAAAGAGGCAATTAATGGGTGAATTTGGATCAAATCATGCTATTGATGCACATATATGTGAGGATGAAGAAGATGAAATTGGCAACTGTTATAAACAATCAACAAATAGAGAAAGGAATTATAATCAAAAAGCAAGTTTTGATGATCCAAGTGATAAGGAGAAAGAAATTTTGAGTCATTATACTTGAAAGTATTGGGCTAGAGTAATTATAAAGATATTAGTAAAGATTGGAGATATGAATGAGCCAGTTGTTGCCTTGATTGACCATGGTTCAGAAATAAATCTTATGTCTAAGGATCTTTACATGAAACAAAAAGTGGCCAATTGATATGGAGCATGGATGGATAATACGGGCTGCTAATAATACACGAGATGAGTTGTATGGTGCTTGCCCACATGTGAAGGTTGGGATTGGTGATGTTGCAATGGAACAAAATTTCTTTGTTCAAGATGTAATAGCTTATCCTCTTATATTGGGACAACCATACATTATTGCAACTCGAATGGAAACAAAAGTCCTTGATGATGGATCAGCTTATGCACGGATTTATAGTGAAGATGGAAAAAAGGCAGTACAATTTTTGACTGTTCCTCCAAATCATAAATGTAATCGAGACAAATTGAGAGAAAAACCATTGCCAAGAGTTGTTGAAGAATTTACGGATTTACCACTACAAAGCGAGATTATGGAAGTACACAAGGGGAGGTAGTCTTCCAAGATATATGTACCTGTGATATAGGATTTATTGGCATTTTTGAAAATGGGAGTGTTATGTATAAGAGGATTGAAGATCTAAAAAAAAATGAGAGTAAAAGATTATGTGCTGTTGAAAGAGAATTATATGGATTAAAAATATTAGAAGATGATGAAAAGATTATTAATATTTATGAAGAAAATAGATTGGAAGATCCTTTAGAACTGATTGCATCTATTGGATTAGGTGATGATGATAAAATTATACAGATTCATTTGAAAGAAGTTTATGATATAATTGATTCTTTTCAAACACCAGAAGTTATGGTTGAAATAAAATACAAGACAGTAGATAAGAAGGTAAAATCCATTGCTAGGCCTTTGCCAAAAGACTGTAAAGAACAGGTAGAAGGAGCATCAAGAGAAAAGAGCTTGAGGGATCCAAGAAATATTGGGCATAAGTTTATTGAAGAAACTTTTGAAGAATTAAAGATTGGTTTTGATGGTTCCTTGTTGCCAGAGGAAATTTTGTTCTTCAAAGAAATGCTAGCAAAACGAGATAAATCATTTATCTTTGAATCTCATGAAATTGAGTGTGTGGATCCAAATATTATAACTCCTATGGTTATTTTCACTATATTACATGTACCTTGGAATTTGAGACCAATTCCAATGCCAAAAGTGTATTTATTGCGTTTGATAGAATTATTAAAAGAAAAGATGAAGATGAAGATTTTGGAGCCTTCTTTTGCACCATATTCTAGCCAATGGTTTACAATGCCTAAGAAAAATGGATCATTATGATTTATTCAAGATATACAGCCAGTAAATGTAGCGACTATCAGAAATGTAGGAATTGGACCAATAGTAGATGAATTTGCTGAAGCATTTGTAAGAAGGGCAATTTATTCAATGGGTGATTTGTATTGAGGCTATGACCAATTTCAACTAGCAAAAGAAAGTAGAAACATGACAATAATGAGAACTCCACTTAGATTGGTTAAAATGTGTATTCTTCCTCAAGGTGCTATTAATTCAGTTGCACATATGATGAGCGGGATGAATAAGGTATTGAAGAATTTTATTCTTGAGAAGACTATGCCTTTTCTAGATGATGTTCCTATTAAAGGGTGCAAAGAAGAAGACAAGGATGAAACTTTAGATAAAAGGGGGTGTCGCAAGTATGTTGTCAATCATATACAAGATTGTGAAAAGATATTGACTCGGCTTGAAGAAATTCATCTTATATTATCAGGTATAAAATCTATATTTGGAGTACAAGAAGTTATAATTGTTGGACATTTATGTGGATTTTATGGAAGAAAACCAGATCCAACCAAGGTTGATGCAATTAGAAGAATAAAAAAAGATTGCAGTTCTTTAATAGAGGTGCATAGGTTTTTGGGTGCATGTGTGTTTTATCGTATTTGGATTCTTCACTATGCTCATATAACAAATCTATTGTATGAATTTTTACGCAAAGATTATCATTTTAAATAGGAAGAAAAGCATATCAAAGTAATGCAGGTATTGAAAGAATTATTAATATCACCTCTAGTATTGAGAAAAATTGATTATAAGTGCAATAGACCAGTGATTCTTATAGTGGATATTAGTCCAATTGCCATTGGGTGGGCAGTGGGTTAAGATGATTCAAATGGACATAAATTTGTAGTTTGATTTGGAGCTAAGGTTTTAAATACATGCCAATGTGCATATTCTCAAGTGAAAAGAGAATTATGGGGAGTTGTTTCAGCTATGAAAGCTAAAAGGGATTATTTAATTGGGACAAAAGTAGTGGTGGAAACAGATTGTTTGCCTTTGCTTGGAATGATTACTAATTGCACAATTCTAGTCATTACAATGTTAAGATGGATTGCTTATATCAAGTCATTAAATCCGGAGTTTAAGCATGTTGTGGAAAAGAACAATTCTGTAGCAGATATGTTATCTCAAGCAAGATATAATCGAGAAGATGAAATGATAGAGGATATTGATGATGTGGGTACTACATTTTATTCAGTTTCACAATTCAACAAGGAAAATAAGCCATTTCATGAAAAAAATTATGAAGGAGATTTATTAGATATTGGATATTATTTGAGCACGTTGTCGTGTTGTGGTTTGGCTACTATGTGAAAAAATTGTACATGTATATTTAATGTACAATTTACTACTTAGCTAAATGAAAGTCATATCAGTAGATTTTATTGGTTATAGGATATGATTAGGTTGATAGTTTAGAAAGGATCTATTAAAAGGATTATAATTAAGATTTATACAACCTTATTTTCCTTTTAGTAGTGACTTTTGAAGTTAATTTTATATTGATAGTAACTTGTATATATCTTAAGTCACCTATGTTAGACGTTGGTGATCCTTAAGATCTTATTTACTTCTTTTATTTGATGCTTAAAGCACCAAGTATGTAAATCTTATAAGAAGAAGGGTTAGAAAAGGGTTTTTAGTGTAAAAAGGGTAGTTTGGCCATCCATGTGGATGAATAGAGGTAGATGATAAAATTTCTATTCTAATTGGCCAAAAATCATGCCCAATGGGCTTCAAGGAGGCTGCCCGAGGGTTTATTAGGAGTTAGGGTTTGTTTTTCGGGGGAGGTCAAACATCAAAGGCTAGGGTCATCAGGTTCAGGTTTTTTGGTATGGTTTAGGTGCAAATCTTGCATGATTTGGACTTTTAATGAAGAAGTTATAGGCGCTCAAAGTTAGGGTGTCGATTTTGGACCTATTGTCCTGCTTTTGAATGTATCTTGTGCATACAGAAAGCAATCAAAGATCGGCAACTAGGGTTGGAAAGCGCACTTTCTTGGCTACACTTTTTACATATAGCTCGATAAAATCCAAGCTAGGGTTAAGGAGATATTGCGAGTTGAAGTCAGTGCTTATAAGCTAAAGGCAGTAAGTGACTCTGCATAACTAGCGGTTACATTTTGAGCTATATCTTAGTCAATTTGATAGAATTTTGGCTCAAAATTTTCAGGAGTATATATGTTTATGTCACAAGACTATCTGAAAAAATTTTGTGGCATTAGGGTTTTGGATTTGTGAGATATAGAGAAAATAGTGCTCAAGTGTCTCTGAGCTAGGGTTTTAAGCACCTGCTAGGAATTTTGAGATATCAAACAATCAGAAGTATATTTGCAGTTGAATTTTTTTCTGGTAAAGCTTAAAGGTGAACTATACCTTGCCTGAAAGTTTGAAGAAAATTGAATGGCTGGATCAGAAGATATGATTTTCTAAAATTTGGAAAGAGAAACATCCTTTGCAGCAAAATATATTTTTAAGGGTTTTTGTTGCAAATTTGGACTTTTGTGCATACTAAAGGTGTTTTTGGGAGCCAAGACTTTATGGAGGTATAAAAGGTGGATGTATAGAGCCATGATATGATTTTTGATACATAGATGAGTCTTTAAAAGGTTTTTAAGGATTTTCTACATATCATAGAGAAAACTTATGTACAAACCTACTTAAAAATAAGAGGTTTTAATTATACAAAACCTTTTTTTTATATTATTGTTTGTATTTGTCCTTCTTATTAAGGACAAATAACTCATTAGAGTTTAGCCAATAAATATTAAGTAAAATTTTCTACAGCTAGGTACCCGGTGTATTCCTAGATAGAAGTTCACGCTACGCGACAACTTTAACTAAGCATGCTAATTGGTCAATTGAAAAATTTAAACAGATCAGGAGAAAAGTATACAAGTTCATATTACAAGAGAGATTTTTATGGAGGCCAAAATCAAACATTGGTATGCTACAACGAGTAGTAGGTACCAAAGAAGATGAACAATAATTACTCAAGGAATTTCATGATAGTTTATAGGCAGGGCATAGAGGAATTTGGGCTACTTTTGCTAAATTGAAGGAACGATGTCGGATAGAGAGAATTCGCCTTGAAAAAACGCCGGGTTCCTAGCTGCTACTAGAACTAGTAGGGAACATGAGAGGAAGCCGTGCAAGTATGTTCTATACTTGTATAATATTTGTTCAAGCTTTAAAATTATACTTGTATTATACTTGTACAAGTCTTGTATAAATATAAAATATAAACACTTGAATAATACTTATATAAATACTTGTATAAAATAATATATAATCATTAGGATAATACTTGTATAAATACTTATATAAATATTATATATAATACTTATAAAATACTTGTATAAATACTTGATATAAATACAAGTATATATACTTGTATAAAAGATATAAGCAAAGTGTGTATGTATTCAAGTATACCTCAAAATACAACCGCATATGAGGAATACAAGTTATACAACAAGCTGAAACTAAATAAATCACTAAAAATTCATCCAAAAGTCAAATCAAGCATGCTTATAGCCTATGGAAAGCCAATAATCCATTCTAAAACATATCAAAATTTCAAAAATATATGACTTACCGTTTAAAAGTTATGGCTAAAAGAAGTAGGTACTAAAATTTCCAAGCAAATACAAAGGCAGCAAAGCTCCTCTTCACTTCAACCTTTGTTGTGATCACTTTCCTTCTCCAAATTGGACATGCAATAGCTTTTTAGAAAGCTCACTCCATCATCTAACTTATTCTAAAATTTCGCATGCATGCCTCTCAAACTCCAGATTTTGTTGCTAATTGATTCTACTCTTCAAACCCTAGCAATAATTTGCCCTCTTTGATACTTCACGGCTCATAAAACTTTCTTCAAAGCTTGAAATGTATTGATTTTTGTTTTTGTAGAAAGCTTACACAAGCTACTATAAGCACCTAAAATATCAAAAAGATTGAAGAGACTGTCCGACTTGGATGGTTGAACAAAGTCACTGCCCCTCTTCATCGGGTGGCAGCAAACCCTTTCCCACTCTCAAGCTCACAACTTTTGCTCTCCAATTCCAAATGCTACAAGAGATGTCTTGATAAAAAGCTAGCACAATTTTCCACACTTTCTATAAATTTTAGTAAGAAAGAGTCGAAATCAAACTTGTAGTGGCAGCTCGAAGTTTCTGCCCGTCTTCGTTGGATGGCAGCAAACCCTACTCTATTAAAACAAGCATAATGTTTTGCTCACAACTCCAAAACAAGCAAGTGAGTAGGTTCTAGAATCCTGACAACTTGAAAAACACACTACATAATTTTCATTACAATTGCTTCTATCTTGTCGGAGCTATCATTCTCCAAAGTTCACCATTCAAACTGCCTCTAACCCTCGGTCTAGCAAGAGGAGTATATCTCCCTTTCTTTCCATATTAGACTATGAGACGCCCACATGGACAGCCAAATCCTATTGGATAGGCCTTATTCACCCCATGCTCTTCTTTCTTATCCCTCACAAGGTCCATTTTACCTCGAAAGTCAACAAGAAAGATAAAACAACCTTTACTTTTCTTCTAATTATAAAATAGTCTATTCTAGGATATAAATAAGGTAGGAACAAAACAAACAGCCATCTTAATTCACTAACTAAGTAGCTATAATAAATCCTCTCTTTATAATATCTTCTAAAATAACCTCTAGCATTCACACATATATTAACAATAGATACAAGATATATAATATTTTTATACACTGCACGTAAATGCAGTATGACAACGATATTGGTAGAAGAATATTGGTGGAAGAAATGTAATCTCATTTGTATAATATTGGTGGAAGAAATGTAATCTCATTTATATTGAAGAATATAATCTACATTTGTCATTGCAAGCTTTAACCAATATTGGTGGAAGAAATGTAATCTCATTTGTAGAATCTTGTATGGCTTCTTAAATGTATTCAAATATACGACATTGAGATGGTTTGCATCCAACATATCCCTTGGCCATTCATTTTAAATGGGTTATGGATTTGGTTATTATGCCAACGGGACTATGGCAAATGAGATATTTAGTTTTGGCTCGTGAGGATTTATCAAACCAAGTGGAAGGAAGGGCTTTAAGGACAACGTCTATAGAAGGAATTTTCAGATTTTTACTTGAGGATGTTATTTGCCGCTACGGATGTGTGGGAAAGATCACTGCAGATCATGGAGAATTAAATGCATATGAAGCTCATGAATTCTTCAAGAGATGTGGAGTTAAATTATCATTGACCACGGCTTATAATCCAAAAGGGAATGCAAAGAGTGAACGTGGACATCTACCAACTATAAAAGCCTTGGTTAAAGCTTACAATGGAAGAGTGAGAGAATGGCCTCAATTTCTACTTTATGTATTATGGACTGATCAAATAACACATAGTTTGGTGACAGGATATATGCCAGTGGAACTCATGACATGTCAAAAACCTATTATGCCAAATGAAGAACAAGTGCCAACTTGGAGTATACTACCTTGGAAAGATGGATTAATAAGAGAAGAGTTATTGGCTATTAGAATTTGACAGCTTGAACAAAGATCAGAAGATGTGGAACTAGCATTAAAACGATTACAAAAGGCAAGGCTAAAGAACAAGGCTCGGTTTGATAAACGACATCAATTGAGGCCTTAAGCAATTGAAGAAGGTGATTGAGTACTTATTTATGACAACAGTTTGGATAACCAGCATAATAGTTTACGAAAATTTTTAAAACGTTGGTTTGGACCCTATGTAGTGGTATCAATTCAAGACAATGCCACATATTTATTGAAGGAATTGGATGGTACAAGGTTGAAGATACCTATTGCTGGGAAGCAAGTAAAGGTTTTCAAAAGATGAGATGGAAAAATAAATATGGAAGATCATGGTGAAGATATTAATGACTTTGAAGAAGACAATTATATTAAAATGGATGATGAAGAAGAACTTGGTATAGAAAATGAAGAGATGATATGACGCCAACTATGACATATACTTTATTAGTGCATATTAGAGGATGCGTAGATTCAGAGGGGGTGGATGTTGTGTTGCAGCACGTTTATATAGTGAAAAGTATAGATAAGAGTAATTTATATTTAATACTTGATTATCTTAGTTCAATAGGAACTTAAAATATTTAAAATAAGGATTATGGAAGCCTCTTAGATTATTTTCTTATTTTAATAGCTAACAGATAAAAGTTAGTTGTTAAAATTTTCTTCTAGGCTATACAAATTCAAATATTGATTTTGAAAAGCCATAAGTTAATTAAAATAGGATAGAAAGAAAAAATAGTTATTATGGTTGATACTAGGATTAAGTTGAAGAAAGGATTTAACTTAAAAATTCTTAGAATTAGTTGAATTGATACCCAGAGAAAGACCGGATATGAGACAGGGTCAAAATCAGACCTCCAAAGACAAAATCAACTACCAAAGGCAAGGGAGGGGAACATTTGAAGGTCAGCAATTAGAATTGGATAGTTAGCTTGAAAGGGGTTTCAAGGGCATTTAGCTTAGGACCATAGGATTTTAGGGGACTTTGCAATCACTATTCAAAGTCAAGGTTTGTATTGGTGATTTGGGTTTTATATAAGACAATGATGGCTTGCAATGTTGAGTGATTTGTAAAATCTGTGAAGCATCTATAGTTCAAAATTCGATACTATTTGGATTGTTGGATGTGCTAAGTGTATACAAAAACTTGTGTTAATCTAACGATGCAATCAGGAGATATTTGAGTTTTGATACAAAGGGTTGTCGGAAGTTGGCAGTTTAGGGTTGGATAGGGTTTCTATAATAACTAAAGATCCACCAATTAGATCAATGTAATTTTTGGTATGTTGATAGAAGACTTGTAGGTTGAGCTACACACCAAGTTTGAGCTGAAGTTAATAGTGAAAGGAGGAGAAATCACCACTAGGGTTTCTGCATCAATCTTCAAGTTGGCGGCTGAGTGTCATCAATGCGCTTTTTGAGCGTTTTCTTGCAATTTGTAAGTTGGATTGGGCTAAAAGTTTTTGAGCATGTAAAAGGCTTTTACTAGCATTTGTGTGCAAAATTTCACACTAAGTGGACGGTTAGATTAAAAATTATAGCTTGTCAAAGCTCACTAATTAGGATTAGGACTTATAAACAAAAATAAAAATTGCTTAATTATAAAGAAAACGAGGCAGTTGGGATATATGTATGGTTGATTTTATTAAGAGGAGTGTTTTTAAACACTTTTGAATTGAAGCTCAAATTATATTCCTTATACATGGGTGAAATCCATTAGGATTTCTTGAGTATTTGAAAACAGTACTTTAGCTTCTACAGCCAAGTGTCCAGTGCATTCCCAAACGAGACAACACGTGATATGATACCATTGCCCAATGCAAAGGTCTAGCCTTAGACACGTGTTGGCTCACAACACTCAGCGCATATGCAAGATCCACTCTTGTGGCCACCATTGCATACATAAGTGAGCCTACTACTACCTTGTATGGAATATTTTGCATCTCACCTTCAACTTGGACAAACTCCTCATCCGTCAGCTTCATCGACTTTTAATTTGCCTCCAAAGATGTTCCAATGGGCTTACATTCTTTCATGTTGAATCGTTTCAATACTTCTTCAATGTACTTGCTTTGGCTCATTGTAATGGTCTTATTACCACGATCTCTTATAAACTCCACTCCCAAGCAATAGTTGAGCTCTCCCAAATCACTCATTTCAAATTCTTTTTCTAATATGGCCTTCATCCAATTCAATTTTTTTACATTATTAGCCTAGATGATTTAATCATCAATATAAAAGATTACAATTAATAAGAACTCTTGAAATTGCATCACATACATAGAATGATCTGCCTCACTCCTTATAATCCCTTCATTCACAAAAAATGTGTCAATCTATTGGTACCATGCCCTTGGTGATTGCTTGAGCTCATATAAGGATTTCTTCAACTTATAAATAAGGTGTTATTTGCCTTCTTCAACATATCCTTGAGGTTGATCCACGTAGATGTCTTCTTCCAACTCTCCATTCAAGAAAGCCGTCTTCACATCCATTTCATGCATTTCCAAGTGCATTGCTGTCCTAATTGCCACAATGGTTTTGATAGTGGTGAATTTAGCCACGGGAGCATATGTCTCATTGAAATCACTACCAGCGACTCGTGAGTATCCTTTGGCAACTAATCTTGCCTTATATCTTACAACATTGTCCATTTCATCCCTCTTGATTCTAAACACCCACTTACAACCAATGGAAGATCAATTTGATGGAAGTTGAGTCAATTCCCATGTTCTATTGTCCATGAGAGATTTGTACTCTTCTTCCATAGCCTTCTCCCACTTCATAGCATCTGTGGACTTCATTGTATCACATAAAGACAATGGATCAGCAAGGAGTGCAATATTGGCATGTTCTTCACTTATTTGAGGAAAAATGTGGTTCTTCCACCATTTACCAAGTGGTCTTCTTTCCCTCATAGGATATCTCCTTTCATTTGAAGAAGATTCACCTTCATATACTCCAACCATTCTTTCAAGCTTCTTCCTTCAATCTTATCTTTTCTCACTCAAAGATTGATACTCCTCATCATCATCATCTTCAACATCTTCATTTCCTTCATTGTTGGTCTTAGGAATCAAAGAAACTTTCTTTTCCATCTTCTTTAGCTCTTCACCTTCATTTATATCTCTACCATCTTCATTGTCTTCATCTTGTTCTTCTTTCTTTGCTAAATTTAAAGATGTGTCCACAACCACACCATTACTCCTACTTGGACACATCTCCAAGTGCTCATAAGCACTTTTATACTCAATAAACTCAACATCATGACTTTTGATGATCTTCTTGGTATCCAAACACATTAGCCTATATGCCTTTGTACCTTCACAATATCCAACAAATACACATTTTGTACCATTTGCCTCAAGCTTGGACCTCATACAATCTGGTACCTTTGCATAAGCAATGCATTCAAATGTCCTCATGTGTGAAACACAAGGTTTCTTCCCACTTGAAGCTTCTTGCGGAATCATTGATGTGAGTGCACTTGTAAGGCACCTATTCTTTGTGTATACTGCATTCAACACAGCTTCTGTCCAAAATTCATAATCAAGATTTTGAGTATGAAGCATGCTCTTTGCCATGTCTACAATGCTTCTATTTTCTCTTTCAGCAACACCAATTTGTGCAGTAGTCGTTTGTCTAGCAATTCTTTCATTCTTCAAATAAATCATCAACAAAAGTGAGGAAATACCTTGCTCCTCCAATACGTGTGGTCTTCATAGGTCCACATACATCAGAATGGACAATCTCCAATAACTTTGTAGCATGTATTGCTACACCACTTGGAAATAAAGCCCCTTATTGTTTACCTTCTATGCATCCAAACCTCACATTCAAGTTGTATTGTATTTTGGCTTATTTTATCAAGATCCAAATCTCTTACCATAGACTTGAATTCTATCATGTTTTTTATATTCAAATGGCCAAGGCAACGATGCCATGTATTCAACTTGGCTTCATTTGATGCAGCCACCTCCACTCCATTAACCTTCTTGCAATTGAGATAATACAAGTATTCCTCTCTAGAGCCCTTAGCAACCATATTTCCACTCAATGTTTTCACAAAACATCCATTCATGTTGAATTGAACCATAAAACCTCCCATCACAAGTTTACTCACCGAAAGTAGATTTTGCTTCATTTTGGGCACATGGAGAACGTCTTTGATTCTTATCCTATTGCTTTGTCCATTCACAACCACCTCCACTATAATAGAGCCAATTCCAATGGCTTCAAATATGCTACTATCTCCCAAGACCTCATTTAATACTAGAATAGCCTCATAAATATCAAATAAATACTTATAAGGTGTCATATGCTTAGAACAACTTGAATCCACAATCCATTTTGCCATGGCAAGCATACAGGTTTTATTTGTTGTTATGAATATAAAATCTTCTCTTCCAAAGTTATCTTACAAACTATTTGCATTCTTCTTGTGCATATTTTTGCATTTGTAATAATTTCTAGGAAAATGTCCTATTTTGCCACAATTGAAGCAAGTTTTGACATTACCTCGTTGATTTGAATAGTTGCCCCTTCTTTGATATGAATAGAGTACTGAGTTTTGACTTTGATGCTCCTTTTTTTTCTTTCTATGGTAAAAATTCATTCTTCTAATTTTTTTTAATTGCTCTCAAGCCTTCACCTTCACTTGAAGCCATATCTATGAAAGAAATGTGTCAAAAAAGATCAAGAGAAGTAGTCCTAAAGCTCTCAAAATCACCAACAAGGTGTTGTTGCCTTATAAATTTCAAAATGACCTCTCTATGAATAAACTAGTGTTTTCACTCTCAAAACACTCTTAACTTCACTTTTAAGACTTCTCACGAGTCCAATAAAATATATAAATGTCTCAAATCTGATTTGCCACTCTCATATCACTTTCATGCTCACAAATCACTTCTAAGCACCATAAGAGGTGTTTAAAGCATCTTAAGCTTTTTTAACACATGAAACTACAAAGTTAGTCTACCAAAGACATAACATCAGAAACAAACACAATACTAGTATTCTATAACATTACTTTAAGATGTAAATGACATTCCAAATCCAAAATATATTTAACAACAAATAAGAGCAAAACAAGATCTAGATCTAAATCTGAATCTCAAAGTTGGGAATTTCTAAACCTCAACATCACAACAATAATATGATCAAATCCACACAACAACAAAGACTTCAAAGCACTTCAAAACTCACATGTAAAGGTGAATGGGCCCATAACCTGTAGAAGAAAAAGAACAAAGAAGTCCCAATATTTAGCATCAGCAAGGATTTTACACAAAGAGAAGTGTGGAATAAGATAACTCTCACTTCCAATACCCTTTACTTATAAGTGGAGTTCACATCCAATGTGCATAGACTTCATCTACATTCATTTAAAACCAATCGCCATTCAAGACCCTAAATTTAGTCGCCTGTCAAGACCCTAGCCGCCACTTAATTCCTAATTGCCTTTTGACTATTAGAAACCTACTATGATTAAACTCTATATTGTAATAAACCAAGGAATTGCTTGTTGAACTTTAACAAAAGTCAGTTGAGAAGCTTCCTAGTTGGTGAAAGTTGGTTGAGAAGTTTCTTAATTAGTAGAAGTTTCTTAATTTCTAGACATGAATATATATAGGAGTCAAGGCTGAAGAGTTCTTCAGTCTCGACAATGCATCTCTTAGAGTTCTAATTCATCTTTCTTGGTATTATTCATGTACTCATCTATTTAATTCAAATTCTTGTTGGTTTCTTCTAGAAACCTTCTCTTAGTTTCAAGTCTCTTGTTTTGTATTCTTATATCTTTGACATTGTCATCAATTAGAGATATATAATATTTCTTGGAATTTATAAATTTTTATAGAATCTTTATCAATGATTATTATAAGATTGCAGCTCCATTAATACGACTTATATATAAGAAAAAAATTTATTTGGGATGATAAAGCCAAAGAAGCATTCAAAAAGCTAAAAGAATCCTTCACTTTGGCTCTTATATTTATTTACACAAATCCAATAAAACCATTTATTTTGGAAACAGATGCCTTGGATTTTGTACTTAGATCCGTGCTTTCTTAAAGTAGTGATGATAATCAACTTCATCTAGTAGCATTCCACTGTCATACTGTAATTACTTATAATATGTTAAAACTACTTAAAGTATATAATATGTTTATAAGTTTTAATATGTGTTAGAATGGTTAATAAAATATTTTAAAAAATTGATATAAGAAATTTTATTTTGATTTTTTTTTATTTAATTTGATTATGGTATTTAAATTATATAGGACCTAAATGTTTAATATAAAGCCTTGACATAAGATTGAGGGCCAAAGATAAAGAACTAAACTACTAAGAGGCTTATTTGAAAGGATGAAGGCAAAAAATGGATGAATGAAGGCAAGGGGTGAAGCTCTTCATTCCTATTGGTCAATATTCATGTCTAATAGGCTTTAAGGAGGTTGTTTTTTAAGAAAATAAGGATTTTGGCAACTTTAGAGAAAGCATTCAAAAATCAAAGACTAGAATTAGAAAGCTTATTTTTTGTACTATAATTTTGATGTAAGAATTGAAAGATTTGGAGTTATTATGATGGAAGAATAGGCGCTTGAAATTAAGATATACAAATTTTATCTACTATCACTCTTTTGACAATATAAGGAATTATATGAAGGCTTTTGGAGATCGGCAAGTGCAACTAGAGAGCTGATTTTAAGATCTACATTTAATATAGAAGAATTGGTGTATTTAGAATACTAAAAAAATAAATATTAGGAGTCAAAGATAGCAGATCAAATTCCAAGGCAATAAGAAGATGGTTTTATTAATAGTGATGGTTTTTACCATATCTTAAGCTTTCAGATAAATTTTTATTTAAAAAATTCTCTAATAATATATTATTATGTTGAAAAGCTAGATATTAAAGTTTCATAGCATTTAGACTTTTAATTTGTGAGATATAAAGAACTTAATATGTAGGTATTTGTAAACAAGGATTTAAAACTAATAATAGGATTTTGGTGATATCTAAAGATCAATAACAAATCAACAATTGAAATTTTTTATAGTAGTTTTTAAAAATATATTAGTACTTTGTGTAAATTTTGAATGGCTTTGAATAGTTGGATTAAAAGATTATTGAAGTTTAGAAAAAATAAAGATGAATGAAGGTTTTAGAATATTTATTGTATTTTGAGTGTTATGTGAAAATAAGACTTATATATTAGGTGTAATAGTCCTATGAAGAAGACTTTTATATAAATTTGGAAGTTTTTTTTTATTTTAGATCTTAGTTGAATAATTAGTGGCAATCAAAAGCTCAATGCTTTCTTGAAGCAAATTCTCTATTTTATGGCAACGCCCTCAAAAAGTTTTAGCTCCAAAGATCAATTACAAGATCTACAGCAAAGATCTATTGGCAATTATTGATATTTTTAAAAAATGGTGCTATTTAATGAAAGGAGCTCAATACAAGATTATAATATATATTGATCACAAAAACTTGGAATATTTTATAAGTACTCGAGTTTTGAACCACTGTCAAGGATTAAATAGCATGTCATTATTTTGATTTGATTTTGTAATTACTTATCATCTAAAAAAACTTGAAGAGAAATAAGATGTCATTTTTTAATAGTCATATCTTGCACTAAAAATAGGAGACATTGTATTGGATCAACAAAAATTAGTCATGTTGAAGCTGTTTAATTTGCAATTGAAGACATTGATAATATCTTCCTATGCAAATACAGCTTTGAAAACAGAAATCCAGAGAGCAATGAAAATAGATCCATTTGTAGATAGCATTTAGTGATTAAAAAATATATTGGTAGAATAAAATAATAATTTTAAGTTCAAGGATGGATTGTTGTATTTAAAAGATCTCTTGTGTATTCCTTCTAGCCTTGCAAGACTTCAAATTCTTCAAGCACGACATGATCTTTCAACAATTGAACATTTAAGTTTCAATAAGACCTTGGAATTAATATCAAGAGATTATTGGTGGCCTCAAATGTAAAAATTAGTGAAGAAATTCATTCAATCAAACAAAATTTGTGTCCAAGGAAAGGTCCCAAGACACCAATCATATGGACTTCTCTAACCACTTCCAGTTTATAAGGGCCTATGGCAATTGTTATCCAATTACAGACCTTATTACAGACCTTCTAATTTCTAATAGAAAAGATTCAATTTTTGTGGTAGTATACCATTTTATTAAGATGGCATATTTTATCCCATACAATAAGACTATTTTTAAAGAAAAAATGACTAAGCTTTTTATTGATAATCTTTATCAAATACATGGCCTTTCAAATGACATTATTTTAGATCAAGGACCACAATTTGTATCAAATTTTTGGAGAGAACTATTTCAACTTTTGAAGGTCAAGATCAATTTTTTATCAACTTATTATTCTCAAACCAATGACCAAATAAAATGAGTAAATTAGATCTTAAAATAGTATCTTTATTATAATATAAATTACTAACAAGATGATTAGATGGACCTTCTATCATTGGCCAAGTTTACATATAATAACACCAAACATTCTTCAATGAAGCAAACTCCATTCTTTTCAAACTATGGATACCATCCTAGAATAGATCCATTCCAAATTAAAGATGTGAGATTTTTTATCATAGAAAATCAAGCTATCTATTTAAAAGCCATCTATGAAGAATAAAAATTCTAATTATAAATGTCTCAAGATCAATATAAAGACTATATAAATATTCATTGCAAAAATCAACCAAAGTTCAAGATAGGAGTTATGTCTGGCTATTTTAGAAAAATATACAAATAAATCGACCATCACAAAAATTAAACTATTAAAGACTTAAACCATTTACAATTCTATACCAAATAAATCTAGTAAGCTTCCGTCTTGGACTACCAAGTAGCATATGCATTCATCCAGTCTTTTATGTCTCATTTTTATAAACCTATTATAAACTAATTATTAATAGAAAAGATCTTCTACCACCAATCCTACTTGAAATCAATAATAAGGTTGAATATAAAATGGATGAAATATTGGATTTACGTATAAGACATGGACAATTGGAATATTTCATCTATTGAAAGGACTATGGAATTAGCGAAAGAGTATAAGAACCTTCAAAAAAATCTTAAGAATGTACTTGAAAAAGTTTACAAATTCCATCAATAATATCTTAGAAAACCTAGATTCAATTTCTATTGAAGATTTTGTAGATACCAATATCTCTTGGCTTCAAAATGATGCTTTTTTACCAAGAGCAAAATACTAATATAAAAGAAAAAAAGCCATGCTAAGACCTTCACTTGTATATAGTCAATTTCTCTAAAATAGAATAGATCGTGCTAGAAGCTTATTAATTACCATGTCATATCTTCATGTTTCAAGGGATTTGTAGGAATAAGAGTCAAAAGATTTTTTTATCCCATAAGCGGCTAGTGAACCATTGCAATTTTTACAATGTACTAAGTTTGAAGAATATGAAGAAGGCAAAGAAAGAGTATTCTAATGCCAAGTAAGGCCATGTTTGGAGTCTTTGGAGATATAGCCTTATCACAAAAATCTTGATTTAAATGCTTGAGTTTTGGTAATACTTCTTAAAGTTGAAAGGATGACTTTAGGTGGACCAAAAATTATATTTGGAGGGTGTTTTGAAGGTCACAACAAAGAATAGATTTTTAAATGGGATATTAATATAATATAATATAATTTTGGAAGTCATTGATGCTACCTTAAGGATCTTGTTGAACCAATAATCAATAAAAAAAAGACAGAATATATTACTTCTCTACTTTGATAAATTTTAAATTTCTTGCATATGTGATTTGATCATTAAATTACTTCAGCTCTTTATAAAACTTGTTATTAGAAAGAGAGGTGATGTCACGGACATACTTCAAGTCATCACATTCTAGAACCTTTCGTAGTCTTCTAGAACCTCTTGTAGTCTTCTAAAATCTTCTATAGTTTTTGTGGTTCTATCATTTTGTTTATTCCACCAATACTACCTAGAGCTAAACTTATAGAAAAGGGATTCAAACACAAGGAAAGACTAACGGCATTGAATTAAACTATTAAGATCACACAACTAACCGCCTTCAAACACACTAAAACATCTCCAATTCTGTTATAATGCCTCCCTTATACTACTAATAACTCTGTTAATAATTAAAATATACAAACAGTAATGCAGCTTAAGTATTCACTACCTCTTCTCTTCTCCTTTCTTATAACAATAATATGCAATACTGTGATATTTCCAAACACAGCATATAATTATTCCATATTTCAAACATAGGGATATTCCAGATTTTACTATCATTCCCAATTAATCATTTCACACAATTGAGACTCCACAGACTTCCTCTCGTGGGTCATCTTCAATTCAATACTCAATGTATTATAATTTTCTCATATTCATACTCATTCTTCACAAAACATCTCAAATCCTCCACTTCCAATTTCCCACTTATATTTCTCTATTGGTATTTTAGCATACCAATACACCCTCAATCTTTCATTATAAATCACTTCTTTTATTACAGAATTGCACTTTACAATAGTAAGAACCTTTTTATTATCCTTCTCCTACAAAAGAAACAACAAGAGGTAGCACCAAGCTTACCCCAGCTCAGCACCATCACAGTCTGGCCCCGACTCCTCAACACCGAATCAATTTATACTTACCCCGTCTATATTAACTGCTACACAATCAATGATAATTATTTTTTCTAACTTCCTCATCTATTCTGCCTTCTAAATTGGCCATTCATCAATTTTTTATCTATTTTTAATCCTACCAATTATATATCATAAATCATAAAATTCCTATCCATTCTACATAGTCCCACTCCTAATTGTGCAGCGCCCTCACAAACATAGAATTGATAAAAAAGATTTTTTACTTATGAAGCTGGATCTTCGTAATGAGATGCTCCTGGATTCTTTGTAGGAGGTTCCTCTGTGTCTGGCTCTAATGGTGTGTCCTCATCCTCCTCCAATAAATCCACATGATTACTCTTCAACTGAGCTGATAAATCTTCATTATTTGCTTCCAATTTCCAAATTTGAGCCTCCAATTGTAGAATCCTGGCATCTTTTACCTCTAATTGGCGCTCTTGTTGCTTCATCTTCTCCTCTAGCTCACTAATATTCGAAACTAGCGGAACAAATACCTGTGGTCGAATGACATTAGCCAAATCGCCCTCTGATTTTGTCACTACACCCTTCAATGCACCAATTTCTGCCTGCAGCTTATCCGTTTCAATTTTGTATTGGTCTCCCAATTTCACCTTCTCTTGTTCCAATTTTGCTGCTTTTTCATGTTTTGCTTGCAACTAGCACTTTAGCACCTCCCTTTCCAAATCCCATATCTTGTGATTCTCTATTAGTTCTTGCTTTTGGCCGTTCAAAATTCTTTGAGTGCAATCTTTATCATTCTTCCAATTTTTCTTTTTCTCCACTAATTTCTACTCCAATGCCAGCTTGGATTCTGTCTTTGCTCTAATAAGGTGACCTTCTTCTATAATTTAGCAACTCTTTTTCATTATCTCCTTCCTACTCGACTCCAATTGTTAACTTAAATTTCCTTCTAGCTGACTCACGATAAGCTGCAATTGGGAAATTTGATCCAATATTACTTTCGTGAGGTTCTTTCCTTCCAATCTTTCAGTATTCAAAATTGGAGCCTCAACCACCCTCACAATTACTACACCAATTGAAGCCCACCCTAGTGTAGTCTCCGAGATAGCCTCTTGTTCCTACAGTCTACTTGATTCTCCAATTTTGTGGACCACTATTCCCGGACTAACTGATAAACTCCGCATACCTTGTTGCGACATTAGAGAAGGTACACTTTTCTCCATTGCTAGTTGATTTAATGTATATGCAATAACGAAGTGCACATAGTTGGAGCACAGCAAAGATATGAATTTATCCATTTTTCGCTTGGCTCCCATCTCTGCATGGATAAGGATTGCTACAAAGGTTGTTCAATTAAACACCATGCCTTCAAGTATTCCGATCGTAGCAAATGATAAGCATTTAGACATGTATGTGGTATGCCGGTTCAAGCCTAACCGCTTTTGAACAAACCGCATCCACTCCACAAGCTCTGATGTAAGTGCCTCCGCTACTTTCCAACCTTGATTCTTCTCAAATGATGAGATATCTCCTTTGAAGTAGCTTCCCAGTCTGAAGTCATTGGACACTTTGACGCCTACCGCAAGCTCACCTATTGGTAGATGTAATACCTTCTGTAAGGTATTCTCATCGATCCCAATTATTCTTCTCTTTACTATACTCAAACCATCCTCTGGGTCGTAATTTTCTATATACTCTGCCACCAGTTCTTCATCAATTGGTGGCAAGTTATCTGATCCTCGCAAAAACACATACATCTGTGCATTTCTAAAATCTCTCTGCCTTTGTAGAGACCAACAGATTTCCAACTTCATTGGCTCCATGTTGGTGATCACTACTAGGGATGGCGATTGCAAGTTATTCTTACTTCTCACGTTTCAGACATTCTCCTCTCTGTCCGCGACTCTCTTTGACCTTTCTATCAACATTGTATAATGCTTACTACGCACTCCTTGCTCATACTAATTATTACTCTATGATTGCAGAAAATTCTACACTCCAATAAACATACACTCAAACAACCAAGCTCAAATAGAATACTAACAAAAACTTCCACTAAGTGCCCCGCTCCTAACCTTTTATTCAGAGTCTGAATCAACAATCCTTAATCTAGTGTACTAGATCATCACTTCCGATTTGCCTGACAAATCCGTATTAGGATCCAAAACTGACCATCAGTCGTCTTTTCTAATTATCATGTACCTTCAATAAAGGTAATCTATCATGAATAGGTACACCCTCTTTCCTCTCAATTTTGAATACCCATCCCAGATTTACGTAAAATAAAGACGTAACCAATTTCCATTAATTTGAGTAATAAATTGAATACTCATAAAATCTTCCAATTGAACTAAACCATTAGGAAAGGCTTCAATTACTTGATAAGGTCCATGCCAACGGACATGGAATTTCCCTAAAAAATTAAGAAATCAACTATCATAAAGAAGCACTAGGTCATTGGGCATAAAAGATTTAGGACGTAATTTGCTATCATAATAATTCTTATGATGGCGTTGTGTAGCTTCCATAATTAAAAGAGTCGTAGCCCTAACTTCATCTAATTTTTCCAATTGTACTAACCGATATTAGAGGGATTCCTGGTCACCAAGACATTCATCCAATGCGATTCGTAAATTCAAAACTTCCAATTCAATTGGTAATATTGCCTCTTGCCCGTACACCAATTAGAACAATGTCGAACTGGTAGTCATTTTATATGCTGTCATGATATAATGTGACTACTAGGTGAAAGAGTGTGGAAATAGTATATTATAGAAGATCTTAGTTCAAAATATTGTAGCAAATTATCTTAGGAAAAATAGATAATAGTAAAAAAGGAGTAAAACTCATGAGTGTTAATGCTGCGCTTTTTACAAATGAGCTTCTATTTACTTTGTAGGGCCATAAGTAAGGCAAAACAAAGTAGATTGGGAAATAAATTGATATAGACATATATAGGAGTGAGTTAAGAAGAGGGTTTAGAAAAACTTACTACAAAAATCTTGAAATAGATACCCAGAAAGGACCGGTTATGAGCTAGGGTTGAAATCAGACCCTGAGGCACAAAACCGCGTTATTATGGTGGATCCTTGCGGCTTTTGCAGATCGAAGATTGGGATTAGGGAGTGGACTTAAAGAATTTTGTATAAAAGTTGGTTTTGAGTGATTTGGAGAAAAAATGACTTTGTAATAGCTTTACAAAATCAGGGTTGTTTTTGACATTTTGGAATTTTGTGAAATGAAATAGGGATGATGTTTTAGGCAATTTCAAAAGTTTTGTAGCAGATCTATGGCTAGAAATTTATGGATTTTTGAGTATTGTTGTTATTAATGTGTGTTGTAAATTTGAGCTAAATCTAATGGTTTTGTTGTACGTAATTGAGGTTTAAGTGGGTCAAGGTCTTGGAAATTAAGTTTTGAAGGTTAGTTAGGGTTTTTGAGATCTTGAGCAATTTGCTAGTTGGATGGGAGTAATGTTTATTTGCATGGATAATAGACTTGATTTTCTATACACGCAAGTGATTTGAGACTGATTGAATGGTGAAAAAGGGAGAAATTAGCACTGGAAGATCAGCATCAAGGTTGGAGAAGGAGGCCGACCAACACCTGAGAAGTTTTTGGGATTTTTCTTTCATTTGGTAAGTTTGATTTCTTTCAAATTTGTTGTGCTTGTTGTTGACTAAGAGGTTGAAAGGTATATAAAGTTGTAAATAAGATCAACAATCTAATCAGCAGATATTGAGGTTCTATTTTTCCTTAGGATTAATTTGAATTGGTTAGAATTTGGTTAAAGATTTAATTAGGGTTCGGTTTAGGATTTAGAATTTGCTTAGGGTAGGATTTAGGATTTGCTTAGGATTTGGTTTAGAATTTAGGATTTGATTTAGGATTTGGCCAGGGTTTATTTAGGATTTGGTTTAGGATTTGAGTTTGCTTAGGGTTTGATTTAGGATTTAGGAATTGACTTAGGATTTGACTTAGGATTTGATTTAGATTTTGATTAAGGATTGACTTAGGATTTGACTTAGGATTGGACTAGGATTTGACCAGGGTTTAACTTAGGGTTTTGACTAAGGTTTGACTAGGTTTTGACCAGGGATTGACTGAGGATTTGACTTAGGATTTGACTAGGATTTGACCAAGGTTTGACCAAGGTTTGACCAAGGTTTGATTTAGGATTTGACTAAGGTTTGACTTAGGATTTGACTTAGGTTTTGATCAAGGTTTGACTTAGGGTTTGATTTAGGTTTTGAGTAGGATTTAACCTAGGATTTGAATAAGATATGATTTAGGATTTTAAAATTCTATTTTTAATATTTTCTAAATTTAATATTTTACATATTATTTTCTATTATGATTAATGTATGATTCATTTATTCTTCTTTTGTAATTGCTTAAAGATTGGATCAAAGTTTGAATAGTATTATTAAGATTTTATAGAAGTTGTTTAGGATTCTATTACAGTTGTTAGGATCTTATTGTTGTGTATTTCTTTTTTGTCTTCTACAGCCAGGTGCTCGGAGCATTCTCGAGCAAAATTGCACTTATTACGACATAATTTAGTGAACCCGATATAAAAAGCTTGAGGTGGAAGATTATTGGAAATTTTTTTGGATTTATTTGACTTATGGAGAAAGAAGGGAAGAGAGTTGAAGGAGAAATTATAGATGGTGCATCAATTGGAGCTTCTAGTGGAGTTGCAAGTGGAAGTAGCAAAGGAGGACAAGGTATGTATTTTGATCTTAACTCTGCAAGCATGTTTGAAGTATTTGCTTTATTCATGCAACAACAACAGGTGAAAGATTGCAAAGAAGATATGACAAATAAGGCATTACAGGCAGTTGTAGACAAGATTGACCAATTTGAAGGGAAAAATATTACAAAATATTTAAGATGTTATGTTAAGGAAATAGAATTGAAGCGTGTTTCTGAGAAGGAGATGGTTCAATTATTTGAACTGGCTACTATATTGGAGATAAGAAGTCATGTGAAGTCCGTTATACAACAATCTGGAGATTCATGGGAAAAGTTTTCTCAAGCATTAAAGGATGAATATTTTTTTGAAGACAATGATCAGGTTACAAAAAAGATATTTTTTGAATGGATTGAAAGACCTAAGAAGGATCTTCAAGCAATAGAATTATTGAGGGAGTTTGAAAGGCAATATTCCCATCTATCAAAGAAAGAGAAGCTATTACTAAATCCAAGCAAAGTAGAATTTTTTCTTCAAGCGGTTGATAGAGAGCTACATGAGAAGTTGGAAATTTTACTTGAAGATAAAGAAGAAGAAGAAGGAGTGACATCAAATTGGAAGGAAGTGGAAGAAGCAATTGGAGTACTTGCAAAAAGAGAAAGGAGAAAAGATAGAGCGGGTATTGAAAGACCATTGCAAGCTTTTAAGGTAAAATTACCTACAAACCATCTTACACCTATGATTCAACCTTCAATGGCAACATCAAAGAAAGAAGAAATGGGCATTGATTAAATCATATGAGGGATGAGAGATTTGTAAATAAAATTTGCAAAACTTGAAGAAAAGGGCCAATCATCAAAGGTATCAACAAGACAAAAATTTGGACAAATGGATGGTATAGTACACAGGTGTATGTAGTGTGATAGCGTGGATCATTCAAAAAGGGAGTGTGAAGATTTTACAGAGGCACTATGCAAAAGAGTTGTTTTTTTCAAAGATGGTATGATACATTTAAAGGAAAGTGGAGAAAAATTGGAGACAAACTTTGGTAAAGGAGGAATGAAGGCACTTGCAAGAGAATCATTTAAAATCTCAAGCAATGAAGCATCAACATATTGGATAGAAGCAAATCGAGGGAAGTGCTTAAGCATAAATCTTGAACTTCGAGGAGAATCTAATTCTTTGTGGACAAGTGCAATGCGTTATGCTGAAAGAGGAAATTTTATCAAAAATGATTTAAAATGTGTTGGAAATGACATTCGACAAATTATTGGATGGAATGATCCTGTAGATGGATTATTGGTACATGCTCATATTGCAAGGAATCAACATGATGCATTAATAGAAGAAAAAAAGAAGAAGAGATGAGAATAATGAAGGGCCATCAAAAAGGACTACAAGAGGAGAAAAAGCTTGACTACACAAAAATCCTATACATGAAGAGACAATAGAGAATGTTCCTACAAAGGAAAGAGATTTTGTAAAAGAGAAGAGAAAGGCCCTTACTTATAAATTACAATCAGATATAGAAGCTGCTACCGATTTAAAAAGGGTATTAGAGGAGCGGATTTTAAATGGAAAGGTTGAATTTACAATTGGTGAGATTTTAGGAATTGCAAAAAGAGAATTTCATGAAATTATTATTGATAAAATAAAAAAAAAAAGACAATCTATTGGTGATACTATAACATCAAATATACAAGGTACAAAAGTAATGGGAAGCGATGAAGATGAAGAAATTGAAATGCAATTGGTTGGAGATGTTTCACTAGTCAAATTCACAGATAAAGAAGATAGTACTCAAGCTTCTAGTCATTATTTTCGAAGTCTTTGGGCAAGAGCTACAACGGAAATTTTAGTAAAATTAGGAGAATTAGAAGAGCCGATTGTAGCACTAATTGATCATGGTTCTGAAATCAACTTGATATCAAAAGAGTTATATAGAAAGGGAAAATGGCCAATTGATACTAAACATGGATGGATGATAAGATCAACAAATAATTCAAAGGGAGAATTGTATGGAGCTTGTCCAAATATAAAGGTGATGATAGAAGATGTCATTCATGAATAACATTTTTTTGTACATGATATGTCTACATATCTAATTATATTGAGACAACCATTTATTACTATTATAAGAATGGAAACAAAGGTTATGGATGATGGTTCAGCCTATGCAAGAATAAGAAGCCAAGATGGAATGAAAGCAGTTCAATTTTTAACTGTTTGTGCTGATCATGAAAGAAATGCTGATAAGTTGAGAAAAAAGCCAATATCAAATGAGAACTTTGAAGAGCTTGAGGGTTTTTACCGCACATCATTATAAAGCGGGATTGCAATGGATTAAAGGAAGACATGCTCCCGCTGAATTTAACAAAGATGGCATTACCTACTGGACTTGTTGGATTGAAACAAAATGGTGTATTATCTTTTAAAACTATAGAAAGGATGAAAAGAATAGACAAACATTATGTTAAAAATATGGAAAAAAAACTTTAAAAGAAAATAGAAAATTGGTTGAAGATGAATTTATATCAGGATCATTTGAAGAAGTTGGATTTGCGGATACTATGGGAGAATTAAATTATTTATTACAATATGGATTATAAGGAAGTAATAAATTTATTAATGTATGTTATAAAGAATTTTATGATAAAATTCAAAACTTTATGAAAAATTTAAGTTGCCAAGAGATATGTGTTGAAATTAAGTATAAATCAGTGGCAAAAAAGATTAAACCAGTGGCTTTGCCACTACCATCAAATTGTGAAGAGAAGGTGAGAGGAGCATCTACACAACCAAATTTGAGAGATCCTAAGAAGATAGGGCATAAATTTATGGATGCTACATTAGTTGGATTAAAAATTAGATGTGAAGGATTTTTGACAAAATGTGAAGAAAAATGCTTTAGAAATATGTTTTCACGACATAGAAAGGCTTTTCCATTTGAAGCACATGAAATTGGATGTGTTGATCCAAATATTATAGCACCTATGGTTATTTTTATTGTTCCTCATGAACCATAGAATTTACGACCAATTCTAGTACCAAGAGCACATTTATCCCAGTTTATAAACTTACTCAATGAAAACATTGAAATGGGGATTTTAGAATCGTCTATAGCGTCTTACTCAAATCGATGGTTTACGATACCAAAGAAACATGGAACAATGAGATTTATACAAGATATGCAACCTGTAAATAAAATAACCATTAGAAATATGGATTCAAGTCCAATTGTGGATGAATTTGCAGAGGCATTTGCAGGAAGAGCAATCTATACGATAGGTGATCTTTATTCAAGATATGATTAATTTAAATTGGCATTACAAAGTAGAGATTTAACTACTATAAAGACTCCATTGGATTTGGTAAGAATGTGTACATTGCCTCAAGGGGCTACTAATTCAGTAGCTCATATGATGAATGGAATGAACAAAGTATTGAGGGAATTTAGACCAGAAAAGATTATGCCATTTTTAGATGATGTTCCAATTAAAAGATGTGCAGAAGAAGAAAAAGATGAGATATTGGATCAGAAAGGTTATAGAAGATTTGTTGCAGATCATATTAGTGATTGTAAAAAGATTTTATCACGGTTGGAAGAGGTACACTTGACCTTATTAGGTCCAAAGTCTATATTTGAGATAAATGAAATATTAGTTGTTGGACACATATATGGATCATATGGATTTAAGCCGAATATTGAAAAGATTGATATTATTAAAAAGATGAAAGAATGTGCAAACACTACAAAAGTGAGAAGATTTTTAGGAGCGTTCATTTTCTATCATATATGGATACCTCATTTTGCATATGTAGCAGATCCATTATATGAGTTGTTAAAGAAGAATAAAAGATTTCAATGGAAAGATGAACAAAGAAAAGTTATGAAAAAATTGAAAGAACTTCTTTCTTCACCTTCAACTTTGAAGAAAGTGAATTATGAATGTAGAAGACGAGTAATATTAATAGTTGATACGAGTCCAATTAGAATAGGTTGGGTAATTGGACAAGACGATGAACAAGGGAATAGATATGTAGTACAGTTTGGAGCAAAGGTTTTGAATATTAGACAAAGAGCATATGCACAAATTAAAAGAGAATTATGGGATGTAGTAATTGCGATGAAAAATGAAAAGGAGTATTTGATTGGTACATTGGTAGTTGTAGAAACAGATTGTTTGCCTTTATTAGGCATGATTACAAGTTGTTCAACTCTTGATATTGCTATGTTAAGGTAGATAGCATATATCAAATCTTTGAATCTAGAATTTAAACACATTGCAGGGAGGGATAATTCAGTTGCAGATATGTTATGCACGGCAAGGTATTATGATGAAGAAGACATGATTGATATGGAAGAT
This sequence comes from Physcomitrellopsis africana, assembly GCA_036785485.1. Classification (NCBI taxonomy): domain Eukaryota; kingdom Viridiplantae; phylum Streptophyta; class Bryopsida; order Funariales; family Funariaceae; genus Physcomitrellopsis; species Physcomitrellopsis africana. The sequence continues at coordinate 56,413 of JAWRVF010000458.1, read as the reverse complement.
GATGTGGGTGCAAATTTTTATATTAATGTATTATCAAAAGAAGAAGGTGCATGTTTGACTGTACCATTGGAATTATTTTTAAGAAACTCATATGAAGGTGAATGGGAAGATATTGAAAAGTACCTAAGTACTTTAAGAAAATTCGTAAGAAAGCCTATGGATATTTTTTACATGATGGATATTTATGGAAGTATCCAAAGAGAAGAGGAGAAGTATCACAACGAGTGATATGTGATTTAGAAGCTCAACAAAAGATTATCAAGGAGTTTCTCGAGAGTTTGTGGACAAGGCATAGAGGAATATGGGCAATTTTTACTAAATTGAAGGAAAAATATTGGTGGAAAGGCATATATAAAGATGTGGTTGATTTTATAGGATCATGTGAAATTTGTCAATTTTATTCTAACATTCAACATCGAGATGAATTACATCCAACTTATCCTTTAGCACTATATTATAAGTGGGTAGTGGATTTAGTGGCAATGCCTATGGGACTTGGACAAATGAAATATTTGGTACTCGCTCATGAAGATTTATCAAATATGGTTGAAGGACGAGCATTAAGAACAAAGAGTATTGAAAGTGTATGTCGATTTCTTTTAGAAGACATTATTTGTCGCTATGGTTGTATTGAAAAAATCATGGCAGATAGAGATGAATTGGATGCAAAAGAAGCAAGAGAACTCTTTGGTAAAATGGGAATCAAACTTTCTTTGACAACAGCATATAATCCAGAAGGTAATGGAAAGAGTGAGCGTAGGCATTCACTTATTGTTAAGGCGTTAGTAAAAGCATGCAATGGCAAAGTACATCAATGGCCAAAACTACTACCATTTGTATTATGGGCAGATTGTACAACTCATAGCCCAGTGACTGATTATATGCCTTTTGAATTAATGTATGGACAAAAGCCAATTATGCCAATAGAAGAAACAATGCCTACATGGAGAATATTACCTTGGAAGGATGATCTTAACAGAGAGGATCTTTTAGCATTACCCATTCAACAATTGGAAAGAAGACCTAAAGACATTGAAGTGGCAATAGGAAGGTTGAAAGAAGCAAGGGAAAGGAATAAAGAAAGGTTTGATAAAATGCATCAACTACAGCCTAAGAAGATAAAAGAAGGTGATTCGATATTAGTATATGATAATAGTTTGGATAATCAACATAGTATATTATGAAAATTTTCTAAGCGTTGGTTTGGACCATATATTGTGATAGAAGTCTATGACAATGGAACATATTTATTATGGGAACTTGATGGGACACAATTGAAGACACCTATAGCAGGCAAGCGAGTCAAGTTATTCAGACGAAAGGGAATATATATATATATATATATATATATATATATATTTTAATGAAGAACAAAATCTATTGAAGGATATTGAAATAGAAGAAGAGGAACAAATTAAAGATCAAGAATTTGATCAAGATGAAGGGCATCATACATTGATCTATTTAAAAAAAAATCGATGGCGCATATCGGAGGATGTACAAGTTCAAGGGGGGTGGATGTCGTGATATAATGCGACTATTAGATGAAAGAGTGAGGAAATAGTATATTATAGAAGATCTTAGTTCAAAATATTGTAGCAAATTATCTTAGGAAAAATAGATAATAGTAAAAAGGGAGTAAAACTAATGAGTGTTAATGCTGCCTTTTTTACAAATGAGCTTCTATTTATTTTGTAGGGCCATAAGTAAGGCAAAACAAAGTAGATTGGGAAATAAAATGATATAGGCATATATAGGAGGGAGTCAAGAAGAGGTTTCAGAAAAACTTACCACAAAAATCTTGTAATAGATACCCGGAAAGGACCGGTTTTGAGCTGGGGTCGAAATCAGACCCCAAGGCACAAAACCACGTGCCTACGGCAGATCCTAGGGATTTTTGCAGATCAAAGATTGGAATTAGGGAGTGGACTTGAAGGATTTTGTATAGAAGTTGGTTTTGAGTGATTTGGAGAAAAAATGACTTTCTAATAGCTTTGCAAAGTCAGGGTTGTTTTTGGCAACTTGGGATTTTGTGAAATAAAATAGGGTTGATGTTTTAGGCAATTTCAAAAGTTTTGTAGCAAATCTACAGCTAGAAATTTGTGGGTTTTTGGATATTGTTGTTATTAATGTGTGCTATGAATTTGAGCTAAATCTAACAATTTAATTATACGTAATTGAGGTTTAAGTGGGTCAAGGTCTCAGAAATTAAGTTTTGAGGGTCAGTTAGGGTTTTTGAGATCTTGAGCAATTTGCCAACTAGATTGGAATAATTTTTATTTGTGTGGATAATAGACTTATTGTCCTATATACATGAGTGATTTGAGACTGATTGAATAGTAAAAAAGGGAGAAATCAGCACTGGAAGATCAGCATCAAGGTTGGAGAAGGAGGCCGACCAACACCCAAGAAGGTTTTGGGGTTTTTCTTCCATTTGGTAAGTTCGATTTCCTTCAAATTCGTTGTACTTATTTTTGACTAAGAGATGGAAGGGTATACAAAGTTTTAAGTAAGATCAACGGTCTAATCAATAGATATTGAGGTTCTAATTTTCCCTAGGATTGATTTGAATTGGTTAGAATTTGGTTTAAGATTTGTTTAGGGTTTGGTTTAGGATTTAGGGTTTGCTTAGGGTTTGATTTAGGATTTAGGATTTATTTAGGATTTGACCTAGGATTTGGCCAGGGTTTATTTAGGATTTGATTTAGGATTTAGGATTTGCTTAGGGTTTGATTTAAGATTTAGGAATTGACTTAGGATTTGACTTAGGGTTTGATTTAGGTTTTGACCAAGGATTGACTTAGGATTTGACTTAGGATTGAACTAGGATTTGACCAAGGTTTGACTAGGATTTGACTTAGGATTTTGACTAGGATTTGATTAGATTTTGACCAGGAATTGACTTAGGGTTTGATTAGGATTTGACCAGGGTTTGATTTAGGATTTGACTAGGGTTTGACTAGGATTTGACCAGGGTTTGATTTAAGATTTGATTTAGGTTTTGACTAGGGTTTGACTAGGATTTGACCAAAATTTGACTTAGGATTTGACTTAGGATTTGACTTAGATTTTGACTAGGGTTTGACTTAGGGTTTGATTTAGATTTTGATTAGGGTTTGACCTAGGGTTTGAATAAGATATGACTTAGGATTTTAAGATTCTATTTTTAATATTTTCTAAATTTAGTATTTTATATGTTATTTTTTATTATGATTAATGTATGATTCATTTACTCTTCTTTTGTAATTACTTAAAGATTGGATCAAAATTTGATTAGTATTGTTAAGATTTAATAGAAATTGTTTAGGATTCTATTAGAATTGTTAGGATCTTGTTGTTGTGTATTTCCTTTTTGTCTTCCACAACCAGGTGCTCGGAGCATTCTCGAATAAAATTGCACATATTATGACAATGTAGTATGATACTCCCACAAGGTTGCAAACAATTTTGTATCCCAGTCCATTCCCACACCAGACACCATCTTAGTTAAAATTTTGCACAAAATACTATTGGTCTTTTCAGTCTTCTCATTGGTCCAAGGGTGATATGGGATTGTCTTCCGATGCTTCATCTTGTATTTATTTGTCAAAGCCGCAATTGTAGAATTAATAAAATAGACTCCGCGATCACTAACCAATTCTTTGGGACACCCAAATCGAGTGATAATGTTCTCATATAAAAATGTGGCTACTGTATTGGCATTATCATTTTTCATTGTCACCGCTTCAGCCCATTTTGTTATATAATCGATTACTACCAAAATATGTCTTTTATGGCCATTTTGTGAGGCTAGTGCAATTGGTCCTACAAAATCAATACTCCATTTTTCAAATGATGCTTGAGTCAAAATTGGTACCAATGGCATGGCAGAAGTTCCCGTAGGTCTACCAATACACTGACAAGGATCACAATGTCGGACATATTGGTGTGCATCTGAGAACATTGTTGGCCACCAATATCCAACCATTAAAGCTTTGCGAGTAGTGCTGTCATCAGCAAAATGCCCTCCACAACTATCCAAATATCATCCTTCCAATATGGTATGTACTTCACTTTGAAAAATAGAGTGGTATAGAATTCCATCTCTCCTTTGCTTATACAAGGCGTCTCCAATCATCGTATATGCCACATTTTTCAAAATCAAGCATTTCTTAAGTTTCTCACTATATGTAGGTGGAAATGTCTGAAATGTCAGATATTGGATCAATTCACTATATTTTGGGATAATCACGTCGACGACAAATAATTCTGCATCAAGAAATGTATCATTGATAGGTTTGTTATCTAATATATTGGACAAGTGAGATAAATGATCTGTATTGGTATATTTCTTTTTTAGTTGAACATTAATAGTAAAATTAAATTTTTGAAGGAGTAACATCCATTAAGCAATACGTTTGCTTAATTAAGATTTATTAATCATATACTTAAGAGCATCATGATCAACATGAAACACAAATGGATAACCAAGCAAATAATGCTGAAATTTTTGGACAGAATAGATCATGCCCAAGGCTTCCCGTTGTCGGGTAGAGAGAATTCGCCTTGGGAAAACGCCGGGTTCCTAGCTGCTACTAGAACTAGCAGGGAATATGAGAGGAAGCCGTGCAAGTATGTTCTATACTTGCACAATATTTCTTCAAGCTTTCAAGTTATACTTGTATTATACTTGTACAAGTCTTGTACAAATATAAAGTATAAATACTTGAATAATACTTATACAAACACTTGTACAAATACTTGTATAAATCCTTGGTATAATACTTATAGAATACTTGTATAAATACAAGTATATATACTTGTATAAAAAGTATAAGCAAAGTATGTATATATTCAAGTATACCTCAAAATACAACCGCATATGAGGAATACAAGTTATACAACAAACTAAAACTAAATAAATCACGAAAAATTCATCCAAAAGTCGAATCAAGCGTGCTTACAGCCTATGGAAAGCCAATAATCCATTGTAAAACATATCAAAATTTCACAAATAGATGACTTACCATTTAAAAGTTATGGCTAAAAGAAGTAGGCGCTAAAATTTCCAAGCAAATGCAAAGGCAGCAAAGCTTCTCTTCACTTCAGCCTTTGTTGTGATCACTTCCCTTCTCCAAATTGGACATGCAATAGCTTTTTAGAAAGCTCACTCTATCATCTAGCTTGCTCTAAAATTTCGCATGCATGCCTCTCAAACTCCAGATTTTGTAGTTAGTCGATTCTACTCTTCAAACCCTAGCAACAATTTTTCCTCTTTGACACTTCACGGCTCATAAAACTTTCATCAAAGCTCCAAATGTATTGATTTTTGTTTTTATAGAAAGCTTACATAAGCTACTATAAGCATCTAAAATATCAAAAGGATTAAAGAGACTGTCCGACTTGGGTGGTTGAACAAAGTCTCTGCCCCTCTTCGTCGGGTGGCAGCAAACCCTTTCCCACTCTCAAGCTCACAACTTTTGCTCTCCAACTCCAAATGCTACAAGAGATGTCTTGATAGATAGCTAGCACAATCTTCCACACTCTCTATAAATTTCACTAAGAAAGAGTTGAAATCAAACTTGCAGTGGCAGCTCGAAGTTTCTGCCCCTCTTCGTCGGGTGGCAGCAAACCTCACTCTACTAAAACAAGCATAACCTTTTGTTCACAACTCCAATACAAGCAAGTGAGTAGGTTCTAGAATCCTCACAACTTGAAGAACACACCCACCAATTTTCACTACAAACACTTCTATCTCCTCGGAGCTATCTCTCTCCAAAGTTCACTCTTCAAAAACTCCTCTTTCTCTCGGTCTAACAAGAGGAGTATATCTCCCTTTCTTTCCATATTAGACTATGAGACGCCCACATGGGCAGCCAAATCCTATTGGATGGGCCTTATTCACCCCATGCTCTTCTTTCTTACCCTTCATAAGGTCCATTCTACCTCAAAAGTCAACAAGAAAGGTAAACAACCTTTACCTTTCTTCTAATTACAAAAGAGTCTATTTTAGGATATAAATAAGGTAGGAACAAAACAAATAGCCATCTTAATTCACTAACTAAGTGGCTATAATAAATCCTCTCCTTATAATATCTTCTAAAATAACTTCTAGCACTCACACATATATTAACAATAGATACAAGATTTTTAATATTTTTATACACTGCACGTAAATGCAGTACGACACCGTTCAGTTGTAGTGTAATTTTGTTCTTCAACAACAAATTATCGACTAGCATAATAGATAGGATGATCCAAATTCTTTTCATCTTTCTGAATTAACACGGATCTAATAGCAACATTCGAGGCATCAACATAAACATGAAATGGTTTTTTTCAACAAGGTGCAACAAGTACTAGTGTTGACACCAATTTTTGTTTTAATTCCTTGAACGCAACTGTACATTCCTCAGTCTAAATTGGGTTAGATCCATCCGATGGCGATTTCTTTAAGAGATTCATTAACGATTGATATATTACTGCAAATAAATGAATGAATTGCCTATAATAGCTGACATGGCCTACAAAACCACAAACATCAGACACTATTTTTGGCTTTGATAAAGCCAATATATGAGTAATTTTATCAGGATCAATAGCGATACCGGCTAAAGAAACAATGTGTCCCAAAAGCTTTCCCAATGGTATGCCAAATTGACACTTCTCAGAATTCAAAGATATCCCATATTTATCACATTGGTCTAAACATTTACTAAGACATTTCAAATAGTTTGCTGTCATACTGAAGGTACAAAATCATCTAAAAATATCTCCATCAACAATCGTAAATAGTTCTAAAATGCTTGCATCATTATCCTTTGAAATGTAGCTGGGACATTATATAATCCAAATCGCATCACTTTATAAGCAAATGTGCCCCAATTTGTAGTAAAAGTGGTCTTCAACTGATCTTCTTTTATAATTTTTACTTGATTATAATCCAAAAATCCGTCCAAAAAGAAATAACATTCATGCCCAACTATTGTGTCCAGTATACTATCTGTAAAAGATAAAGGAAAATAATCCTTCTTGGTAGTCATGTTTAGTTTACAAAAATCTTGACAAATTCAAAGTTTTCCATTTTTCTTCAATACCATCACAATCAGTGAAATCCATTCACTATACGGGATTGGATATATGAAGCCCACGTCTAAAAGTTTATCTATTTCTTCCTTGACCATGAGAGAATATTTTGGATTAAGGTGGTTTTGTCTTTAACGAACTAGTGTAGCATCTTCCTCTAAGATAATTTGATGTTCACAAACTTTGGCAGGAATGTCTTTTAAATCTACATACGATCAAGCAAAAGAAAATTTATGATGTAAAAAGAAATCTTTCCAATTTCTCAGTTCTATACTTCTAATATCAATGTATATTTTGATAATCTGGGATGTTTCATTGGAGCCCAAATTAATGGATTGGCACACAGGTTCCGTATCAACCTTCGATTTGATTTGCCTCTCCTGCTCTAAATCCTTCATATGATCCTTCACATTGGCACTATCCAATTCTGGTTCCAATGTACTGACTTCATTTATTTTACGATTATTCATCCAATCCGCGATGACATTGTCAGAATTTACTGCATCCTCCTGATATCATAAATATTCCCCGTGTCCTCCATATTGATCTAACATGCCTTGCTTCTGCATGTGAATTGGATCCTTATCAACTTGCATCGCATTATTAACTTCATCATATTCTGCCTTAGATTGACCTTCATCATCAAATGTTGCTTTTGTATCCATAATTTGAAACTTTCCATGATATTGAATTGGATATATTTGTAAAACAATCTTGTCACTACCCTCTCCAATAGTTAATGTTCCGCGGCCCTAATTATTCCTAGCTTTGGCTTGATATAGCCAAAGCCGACCCAATAAGATTGGATATGATAAAGTGGAACTCTGTAATCGAAAAACAATATAATCAATTTCATATGTAATTCCCGCAATTACAATATTAATACTGCGTAAGATATCCATTGGTTTCATCCTACTATGATCTACCATTCTCAATACCAATATCGTAGATAATAATTGTTTTAAATCCAACTCTTCCATTGTATTGGCGTTCATTAAGTTGACACTAGAGCCACCATCCACTTGAACTCTAGGAATGAGAATACCATCAATTGATACATCGATAGTTAGTGCTCCTGGATCGGAATTCAAACTAACCTCATGAATTTATTTATTACAAACTCTACATTATATTAACGAGGAATTTAATGTAGAACGACATTCTGGCGCAACTACTAACAATTGCTTCATTATAATAGAAGGTTTAATTTCATCCAAATCTTTCATAATATCATATGGTTTCATATTGGCAATGATTTCCAAGGCCCTCTTCTTTTTCATGGGTTTCAATTTGAACCCTTGAGATAATTTTCTTACAAAGTTTGGAACTAGAATTATTGAATGGACTTTGTCGGAATTCTTGTCCATGAGAGGATCTTTTAATGGATAAAGTGACTCCTGAAACTTCACAGATATTGGTACTGGTTTTGGTTGAACCAATATCTTAGGGCTAAGGACATCCTGAAGTTATACGGACAAATTAGATCCAATCGTTGATAATACCTTCAATACTAGTGTTAGATTTGGAATACCATGCAATAAATTACATTGGTCCGCCGCAATTGGTACTTCCAATTTTTGAATTGGGTCTTTCCTTTTTTGCTGGATTCAAGTAAGTACTGCATGGACGTATTCCACCTGATTTATCGAAGAATCTTGTGGAATTTGAATATTGTCTTCTATCTTATTTTGCAACTAGATATGCTGATCTTGATTATTAACATTAAACAGAGCATTGCACTGCTAATAAGTATGTCGAGATTGCTTATAATTTTCACATACTGGAGCATAATCATTACTTGCTCTAGGATTGGAACGTTCACTAGCATAATGTCCTATTTGCCTACAATAATAGCATCAAAGTGGTCTTCTTCGTCTTCTATCAGGAATATGGGGCATCTCGATTGATATGTATGAGGTAGGCTTGTTCCAAATTGAATGGATAAAAGATCCCAACCGACCAGTTGGTATTATAGGATCTAAAATTGGATTCTAAATAGGTGGATATTAGGAGTGTCCTTGTTGATTTTGCACAAAACCTTGAGAATTGGGATCACCTTCTTGATTATACTCAGAATTTTAAAAATTATAGAAATTTCTATTTTGTTTAATAAGACGATTTTTATTCCAGCCAAACCTATTTCTTATCTGAACTTGATTAACATCCCACAAAGTTGGTTGAATCATGGTTTGATTTCCGAACTATTGTTGCTTTTTTAAATTCCAACAATTGGTAGTTATATGCTTACCTCCACAAAATGTACATTGCACAGTCATTTGAGGTGATGAAGGGCACTCCGTTACCAAATAGCCTTGTCCCTTACAATTACTGCACCAAATATTGGGGCGCATATTAGTCGGTTTATGCCTCTTTTCCTTATCTTTTACTAGATTAACAACCAACTCGTCCATCTTCTTTGTCAAAGTTAACAATAAAGTCTCATTTGGATCCTTTGATACTAATTCATTAGATAATTCTTTTATAGATATTGGTTTTTAATATAGGGAGTATGGAGAATACAGAACTGCAGTTGTTGGTGGTATAACTTGCAATAGAACAGCATTCACTGTCCCCTTCGGATTAGCACTAAGATTTGCAGTGTAATCAATTGTTCTTGGATAATTGCTTAATATTTCATTCCAAGTTGGCATCTGATATCCTCCTTGAGCTGGAATCATCGTGGCTCCTGTGGTTAAGAATTGGTCATAATGACATTCTTTCCATACCTTAGCTCGGTCAACTGAGGCAACCACAGTCGTAAGTTGGGCCTCTTTTACAAACATCTTCAATTCTGGTGGGTGTAATCTATTAACCAATATAGACATAACAAATAAATCTGGTATTTGGTTATTTGGCCATTTACAAAGGATATCTGCTACGCGGCCATAATATGACTCCACCGCTTCTCTTGGTACCATTTTGCTATTCATTAATCTTTTCCTAAGACGTTCTTCAAATCCTATTGGTCAGAAATGAGTCAAAAATATATTTTTCAATGCCTCCCAATTAAAAAATTGTCCCACGGGTTGGCGATTATATCATTCAAATGTCGTGTCTTTCAAGGTCGCTGACAACCATCTTAACCAAATATCTTCAGTTCTACCATTATTGGCTATACATGCAGTCAGGAATTGAGACAAGTGCTGATGTGGGTCGGCTCCTGGCAGATCCCTAAAGATAGGTAATGGGACTACGCTAGTTGTGCAATCACCCACCACACCCATTTGTATCGCAATTGATACTTCTGGACCCCCCACCGCCATTGAAGGTGACAATATTCTACTCACTTCTTTGTTAAAATAAATGCTGCCTCCTCCAATTGTCTTTTTCGGACTTCTAGGCCTCTACAATTTGCTATTATTATTTGCAAATAATTTTATTGGTTGAAATTGAAGTGATAACAACGGATTTTGAAATACACTAAATTGGCCCTTATTGACAAGTAATACATGCCCTTCTAAAGAACTACTCTTGCTAGAATCGGCTGTATCCAGTATTGAAAAAGTATCCAATGGAGTACCCAATTCTTTTGTGCTCTGTTCTCTTTCTGTTAATGGGCTCAAGAGATACACTGGGCTATTTGTCAAATTACCCACGAGTATTTTTGGCAATTTCTTTAACAATATATATGTTTGAAATATTAAAGATCTTTCATGTTTTAGGTATGCTCGGATGTGTCGACAAGCATGCAACCATGGTTTAATCCAATTCTATTGACGCTTCCTTTTTAGCTTCCGTTCTTGCTTGTCCCGCAACAAATTTCTTACTTGCGCTCTCTCTTATCTTTCTTTCAACTGACGTATTTTTCTCAGAGCAATGTTCTTATTTTTATTAACCATAATCTTTCATCATCTATTATTGACATTGCTTTCCATTACTAATTTAACTATACATTTGGCAATTAATTCCTAACACTTAATACTATTCTCAATCCCTGGCAACAGCGCCAAAATATGGTTCTATCATTTTGTTTATTCCACCAATACTATCTAGAGCTAAACTTATAGAAAAGGGATTCAAACACAAGGAAAGACTAACCGCATTGAATTAATCTATTAAGATCACACAACTAACTGCCTCCAAACACACTAAAACATCTCCAATTCTGTTATAATGCTTCCTTTATGCTACCAATAACTCTGTTAATAATTAAAATATACAAATAATAATGCAGCTTAAGTATTCACTACCTCTTCTCTTCTCTTTTCTTATAACAATAATATGCAATACTGCGATATTTCCAAACACAGCATATAATTATCCCATATTTCAAACATAGGGATACTCCAGATTTTACTATCATTCCCAATTAATCATTTCACACAATTGAGACTCCACAGACTTCCTCTCGTGGGTCATCTTCAATTCAATACTCAATGTATTATAATTTTCTCATATTCATACTCATTCTTCACAAAACATCTCTAATCCTCCACTTCCAATTTTCCACTTATATTTCTCTATTGGTATTTTAGCATACCAATACACCCTCAATCTTTCATTATAAATCACTTCTTTTATTACAGAATTGCAATTTACAATAGTAAGAACCTTTCTATTATCCTTCTCCTACAAAAGAAACAACAAGAGGTAGCACCAAGCTTACCCCGGTTCAACACCATCACAGTCTGGTCCTGACTCCTCCACACCAAATCAGTTTATACTTATCCCGTCTATATTAACTGCTACACAATCAATGATAATTATTTTTTCTAACTTCCTCATCCATTCTGCCTTCTAAATTGGCCATTCATCAATTTTTTACCTATTTTTAATCCTACCAACTATGTATCGTAAATCATAAAATTCCTATTCATTCTATATTTTTTTAAAATCTTTTAAAATCTTTTAGAATCTTCTTCAATCTTCTAAAATCTCTTGTAGCCTTCTAAAATCTTCTAGAATCATTTTTAGTCTTCTCAAACTTACTTTAGTCTTCTAAAATCTTCTTTACTCATCTAAAATCTTAAAAGATACTCTTAAAAGGTTCAATAGGACATAGATATTGTAATATAAATAAGAGGTAAGACCAAGGTACACCTCAGTCTTGCCAACATAAGTCTTTGAGCAATTCAAAGTGTTGCTTTGTTTCTTCATATCAATCTAGTTCCTTATTCTTATCAATCATCTAATTCTTTATTCTTATCCAACCAATTCTTTGTTTTTGAAATCATTCTAATTTTGAGATCTTTTCCTTGTTTTTTTGATAATCCATTATCTTGCATCCTTGGTACCTTTTACATCAAATTTACTATCTTATCAATCTTACTTGGTATAATTAGAAATCAAGAAGATTTCTTTGGATAATGGATATTTATTTTGTTTAGTTGTAATCATAAGTATGAGTACTAAAAAACCAATAGATTTAGTATAACTTAAAGAAGATGAAATATTTGTGGATATTTCAAAAGAATCATCTAAATTTATATAATTAAAAAAAACTATCAAAAAAATAGCTAAAAAACTAAAAGACAACCAACTAGCTTCTTTAGCTAAACTTGATGAAAAAAGGTATCAATTTGTATGCAAAGAAGGGCCTTAGTCTTCAAGTACCTTTTTAAAACATCCAATAGCTATTAGAATCTTCAACCTTATAGAATCATATGATTTATGGCAAGATCTTTATAAGATTAAGGCCAGCATTTCTTTTGGTCAATTAATTTAAATAATACTAATCATAAAAAAAGATCTCAAGGAAGGAATAAATATACAAAAAAAACCAAAAATATAAAAAGAATAACTAGAATTAAAATTGAAGATTTAGGTTGAGATATTATAGGAAAAAAAAAAAAAAAAAAAAAAAAAAAAAAAATGAAAAGATGGACTTGTTCAAATAGATATAAAAATTGTAGATAAAATTATTCTTAAGGTCATAATAGATAATGGAACTAATATTAATATCATGCTTGAATCCACTATAAACAAGTTGGAATTAAAAATCACTCACAAGACAGTTATGAAAGTTAAATTAGTTGATTAAAGACCTTTTTAACTCCTAGATCAAATTTGTAATCTACACATGTAAGCAAGACGTGTAGATTATATGATATCATTTTATATGATATGGTTATTTGAAAAATCTGATAGATATTATTTTTTATTAAAAAGGGGATGGTTGAGGCAATATAAAAGAATAATAAATTAGAAGGATTTTTAAGTCTTATTTTATTTTTGGACCTTTGGACAATTGTACAACAAAAATAATATCTAGCCATATTAGACTTGAAGTCTTGCCTCCACTAGAAAAAAACACCATTAAATATAAAATCCAATCAAATTAATTTTATTAAATCCAAGTCAACTTCAACTATTAGATCAATAAAATGTATTGATCTTGGATTATATGAATATAAAGATGAAGGTGATTTTTGAAAAATGGTTAGTAGATAACTCTTATGAAGAAGAAAATATTCACATTCAATTTATAGAGTTTGAAGTTCCATCCTTAAATAATGACATTTACAAAAGATTAGATATTTTTTAATCTTTAAAAAGACATTTGAATATTTTGAAGAATTAAGTGAGACTCCAAGATTTGTAATCCAATATATAGAAACTTCTCAAATGAGAAGAAAGAAGATCTTTGATAAAAAAATAAAAAAACATCTATTTATTCTAGGAATATGAATAATGATTGAAAATGCTAGAAAACTACACTTTCTAGCTAAACTTGATGTACTTTGGACAAGACCATGTATTACCAAAGAGATCTTTGATAATAACTTATTCCAATTCAAAACATTAGAATAGAAAAGACTTTCTTACACAAACTAATAGAAGTTGTTATAAAGAATACAAGGTATGAATATTGATTTAAATACCAATATATCTAATCAATTATATAGTGATTTTAAATCAAATCGTCATAGAATATAGGTATTGAGTTAGTAACTAAGCATAATACTGATATATATAGAATCATATTAAGTTGAAAATAAACAATTGTTTTCTTTGTTCTAAGTCAAAATCTTAGTATTTTTTTTTCTTAAATTCTATTTCTTTTGATAGATTATAGTATCTAAGTTATAATTCTTTCTATAATTTTTTATAAATTGTGTTAGAAGTAAGAGTAGGATTTTCTCTATTCTTATAAATAGTCCCAGATGGTCACCATATGTAAGCCTCAGCAATAAATTTTAATTGGTAGATTAGTTAAAATTATAATTTTACGTTATTTGAATACCAAAATATTTAGATTAGAGATTTTATTTGATTATTTAAGTATTCATTAGAATTTAGAAGATTTTATAAGTTACAAGAATTTTATAAAAAAAAAGTAATAAAATTGGAATCTTAATAAGTCTTAAAGATAATTATCTTAGTTGATTTAATATTTTTTTAATTATAAGAATTAATATTTAATTAATAAAATCAATATCTACATTGGCCTTCTATCTCTATGTACCACTTATTAAAAACATATAAATGTTACTTAGTAGGTAGAAGAAGCATGAAAAATAAACATCATATCTTTTTAGCTATTTATATAAAAAATAAGATTTTTAGTTGATTTAAATTGATTTTATTATTATAAAAAATCACCAAGTTACAATAAAATAGTTTTAAGTTAATATTATTATTTTAGAAATATTATAAATTTATTTAGAATTTATTTAGAATTTATTTAAAATTTATTCAAAATTTTATTAGAATTTTTTTAGAATTTTTTAGGAATTTTTAGAATAATTTCAAAGACTTTGGTAAAAATAAATTTTACCACCTTGGAAGCCATTATGAAGAAATGAAGCAAGATTTGAAGGCCATATAAGAATCCTAGGCTAATTGGATATTTTTGAATACCATGGTGAAGTCAAAAATATAAAAAAATAAATTTTATTAGTAGAAAATAGAAGGACCAACATCTAATGTAGTCCTTATAAAAAGAGAGGTGCACAAGTGTCATATGGATTGTGGCACCTTGGATGTAGGTAGGAGCATAAGACTAAGGCCTCATGGCCTCTCTAAGACACCTTTATATACTACTTGTGAGCCTTTGTGAGATTCAAATTCATGATCTCTTAAGCAAGTTATCTTTGAAGTAAAATATTTTCACTTAATTTTTCTATTATATACCTTTTATTTTTGAACTATTATAATTTTTTCATAATAACTTGGATTTATATATTCTTTATATCATTAAAAAGAAAAAAAAATTATCTATTAAAAAATATAATTTTTAATTTTAATTTTTACTTTTTATTAGATAAAAATATAATAAATAGATTGTGACCTAGTTTTAGATTGTGTATTGGCTTGTTATTATTTATTTCACTTATTTTGTGTTATTCTTTTATTTGTTCTTGCTATTTGCTTCTTTTACTTGATACCACCAATTACAAGCAATTCTTAAATGAAGCCATCTTATAATTTGGATTGATGGATAAATTTTATTTTCATAAAATTCTATGATTTATTATCCATGAGCAATTTGTATTCTTCTTTTATGGCCTTCTCCCACTTCAATGCATCCGTGGACTTCATTGTATTACATAAAGTCAATGGATCAACAAGGAATGCAATATTTTCATATTTTTTTCTTATTTGAAGAAAGGTTGTGATTCTTCCACCATTTATTAAGTGGTTTTTTTTTTTTTCATAGGATATCTCCTTTCATTTAAAAAAGATTCACCTTAATGCACTCCATGGCTTCTTCCAACTCTTTTTTTTTTTCAAAGCTTATCTCTTTTCACTCAAAGGTTGATATTCTTCATCATCATCATTATCTTCAATATCTTTATTTCTTTCATTGCTATTCTTATCAATTATACATACTTTCTATTTCATCTTCTTTAGCTTTTCATCTTGATTCATATTACCACCATCTTCAATGTCATCATCTTCTTCTTATTTCTTTGCTGAAATTAAAGATGTATTCACAAATATATCATTATTCTCACTTGGACATATTTCCAAGTGCTCACAAGCACTCTTATATTCTAAAAACTCAACATCACAACTTTTGATGATCTTTTTGGTATCCAAACACATTAGCCTATATACCTTAATACCTTTACAATATCCAAGAAATACACATTTTGTATCTTTTGTATCAAATTTGGACCTCGTACAATCTGGTATTTTTGCATAAGCAATGCATTCAAAAGTCCTCATGTGTGAAATATAAGATTTTTTGCCACTCTAAGCTTCTTGTAGAATCATTGATATAAGTGCATTTATAAAATATCTATTTCTTGTTTATATTGTATTTATCTTAGCTTCTGTCCAAAATTCATATCCAAGATTTTGAATATGAAATATATTCTTTATCATTTCCACAAAAGTTTGATTTGCTCTTTTAGCAACTCCATTTTATTATGGACTGTAAAGAGTAGAAGTTTGTCTTGTAATAACTTGAATCTTTAAATACTCATCAAAATACTTTGACAATTATTTACCTCCATTGTTTATACGTAACACTTTGATCTTGCACTCACATTGTTTCTTCACAAGTGCCTTAAACTCCTTAAACCTTAAAAACTTATTCTTGGCTTTAAGGATGAAAATCTATACCTTCTTTGAAAAGTCATCAAGAAATATAACAAAGTATTTTATTCCTCCCATTGATGGCATCTTCATAGATCCACAAACATCTGAATGCACAATCTCTAATAACTTGCTTGCATGAGTTGTAATTCTACTTGGAAATGAAGCCTTTTGTTGTTTGTCTTGAATACAACCTTCACAAGCAAGAGTTGTGGCATTGTTGTATGATTGACTAAGATCCAAGCCACTTATTATAGATTGAAGCTTCTTCATACTTTTGGCATTCAAATGACTAAAGCGTCGATGTCAAATACCAAATTTATCTTGATCTTATAAAAATTCAATAAATACTGCCACTTCAACTCCATTCACCTTCTTACAATTGATGAGGTAGAGATTGTCATTTCTAAAGCCTTTCAAAATATCATCTCTATCCAATGTCTTTATAAAGCATCCATTCATATTAAATTATATCTTACAACGATGTGAAATAAATTTACTTATTAAAAGAAGGTTCTTCTTTATCTTTGGCACATATAAGACTTCTTTCAATCTAATCCATTTGATTTGATTCTTCACAACAATCTCCACTATAATAGAGCCAATTCTAATAGCTTGCTCAAATCCTATAATTACCTTATTGTAGCTTTGAAGTCTATCAAGCTAAAGGAACTAACAATGGACTATGTCATGCCAAGACTTGCCTATGAAGTGACCAAGAAGAAAAAAAAAGAGCCTCATTATAAAGATTTAGCACTCTATTCACGTCAAGGTAAAAGCAACTACTCAAATCAAAGAGGTATTATCAAAACTTATTTCTATTAAAGCAAAGTAAGATATTTTGCTCAAAATTGTTACAAAGACAAAAAGATAGAGAGGGAGAATACAAATAATATACAAGATGAGATTGGAAGACAAAATTATGTATTTATGACAACAAATAGAACCTCTATGGCTACTATAGCAAGATGGATTGTAGATTTAGATTATTCTAAGCATATGACACCTTATAAATATTTATTTGACACTTATGAGGCTATTCTAATATCAAATGTGGTCTTGGCAGATAGTGGCACATGTGAAGCCATTGGAATTGGCTCTATTATGGTGGAGGTATTTATGAATAGTCAAACCAATATGATCAGATTCAAAGACATCTTTTATGTGTCCAATATGAAGCAAAACCTACTTTCAGTGAATAAACTTGTAATGGAAGCTTTTATGATTCAATTCAATATGAATGAATGTTTTGTGAGAACATTGAATAGAAACATAATTGCTAAGGATTCTAGAGAGGGACATTTGTACTACAATTGTAAAAAGGCCAATGGAGTGGAGGTAGTTACATTTGTTGAATTTACATTAAATCAAGATAAAAAAAGAGATTTTGTTGAATCTAATACATCAAATGTATCACTTTTTATCATCATTTATTTATAATTTTTAAAACTTAATTTTTAATACTTTGATAGCTTGCTTAGTTCCAATGGCATGCCAACCATATTCTTGCAATTACTAAAGTATAGTTTTCTCAAATCCTTCATGCTACCAAATATTGCATCTATTGTCTTTAAGTTGATACAATCTATAAAATTCAAAAATTGTAGAGATATCAAGTTATCAAATGCTCTTGGAACCACCTCCAATTTTTCACAACCATGCATGTTTAAGTAGGTTAATGATGTTAATGCAGCAAATACATCACTTTTTATTATCATTTGTTTGCAATTTTTAAAACTTAATTTTTATAACTTTGATAGCTTGCTTAGTTCCAATGGTATGCTAACCATATTCTTGCAATTACTAAAGTATAGTTCTTTCAAATCCTTCATGCTACCAAATGTTGCATCTAATGTCTTTAAATTGATGCAATCTTTAAAAGTGACAAATTGTAGAGATACCAAGTTATCAAATGCTCTTGGAACTACGTTCAGTTGTTCACAACCACTCATGTATAAGTGGGTCAATGATATTAATGTATCAAATGCATTAATTTTTATCATCATTTGTTTACAATTTTGAAAACTTAAATTTTGTAATTTTCATAGCTTGCTTAGTTCTAACGGCATGCCAACCATATTCTCACAATCACTAAAATATAGTTTTTTCAAATCCTTCATGCCACCAAATGTTGCATTTATTTTCTTTAACTTGATGCAATTTTTGAAATAGACTACTTTGAGGGATATCAAGCTATCAAATGATTGTGGTATCACCTCCAATTGCTCACAACCACTCATATCTAAGTGAGTCAATAATGTTAATGTGTCAAATACATTATTTCTTATCTTCATTTGTTTATAATTTTTAAAATCTAGATTTTATAACTTAGATAGTTTGCTTAGTCCAAGTGGCATAGCAACCATATTCTCACAATTATCAAACCATAGTTTTTCAAAATCCTTCATGCTATCAAACCTTGTATATATTTTTTGAAATCTTGTACAATTGTCTACTATAATCTTGTATAATTGTCTACTAGCACTTGAAGAAATCTCAAATTTTCAAAGTCTTGATATATTTCATGCAAATTTTTATAACTTGTTAAATTAATTTCAATTAGAGAAGACTGTGGATGTATAACATATCCAATTTTCTTTATATTTTTGCAATCTTTTATATTTATTAACTTCAAAGTTTATATGTAAGTAATTATCGTAGAAACACTTGATAAGTTTGTGCATCCTTCCAAACAAAGGTGTTCTAATGCCATTTTCTTTTTTCCAAGAATATCCAATTTTTCAAGCTTTGAATAATTTTTTAAATTCAAAGTTTTTAAGTACACCATATAGTATGCATCAACAAAAAACGACCTTAAAAATATACATCCAATCAACTCCAATATAACTAATTTTATCATATTTATGTGATGCATGATGTTTGAAAATACTTTCATGTTATCTTGTGCAATCATTAAATCACCTTCTTCAATAAATTGAATTGTCAAGCACTTCAATTGATTACATTGCTCTATATAAGGATTTAATATATTCATATATATGCACTTCATAAAATTTAATAAATAAAGATGAGATGATTTGATCTTCATATTATTATTATATTTTAAATGATTTTTATGGTTTGTAAGACAAATGTCCCTTATATTTATAATATTCTATAATATAATACATTTTAACATGTTATCACTGCCACAGACATACTTTAAGCCATTATTAGAACTTTTTGTAGTCTTCTAGAATCTTCTATAGTTTTTTAGAATCTTCTAGAATCTTCTAGAATCCTCCTCAACCTTCCAAGACCTCTCATGGACTTTTTAGTCTTCCAAAATCTTCCTCAAATTTCTAGAATATTCTAAGATATTCTTAGGATCCTCTAGAATCTTCTTCAATCTTCCAAGACCTCCCGTAGAATTTTTAGAGTCTTCCAAAATCTTCCTCAAGTCTTTAGAATATTCTAAGATACTCTTAGAAGGTCCAATAGGACATAAGGCTTCATAGTATAAATAAGAGGCAAGACTAAAGAGCACCTTAGTTTTGCCAACACAAGTCTTGGAGCAATCTAGAGTGTTGCCTTGTCCTTGATATTAATCTAGTTTCTTATTCTTGATCTAGTTCTTGTTCTTATCCATCCAAATCTCTGTTTTTGAAATTATTCTAATTTTGATTTCTTCTCTTTGATTCTTGACTAACCTGCTATCTTGCATCCTTGACAGTTTGGCAAGACTGACTTACACAATCATATCAAAGCTTACATCTCTTGATAAAGAGTGGATTATCTCTCTTCAAGATACTATTGCGTTCTAGAAGAGTGTGGACTACCCCCCTCTAGATTGATATGCTTATTTGTTGTAGTTGATTTTTTCTTGGAAAGAGTGGATTATTCCTTTTTTAAGTTATATCACTACATTTTAGAGGTTGCAGATTACCCTCTTCTAAACTAATTATCTAAAAGTATTCTTTTTAGTATAAAAAATACTAACAGCTTATTGATTTTTTCTTTTTTAAGATAGAAATAGATCAGGTTAATGGAGGTGCATCCTCACAAACAGAGAATAGAGTGGCAACACTTGCAGATCTTCAAGCCCTATTGGATACGATATGAGAAGAAATGACATTCTTTTGCAATCCAAAAAAGAAATCATAAATGGAATAAGTATCTGAAGAAACTAAGCAAGAGATTTATAACTTGCAATAAGAGATTATTTGATTAAGAGAAACAAGTGGTAGTCAAGCTATGCACACAACTTCTCTAGAAGTTCCAAAGATTGTCATAAAAGAGCCAAAAGCTAATATGCCTAATAAATTTGATGGAACAAGATCCAACTTTTGAGGATTTGTACAACAAGTGCGACTTTACTTATGACTATATCTTTCTTGTAATCTAGATGAATTCACTCAAGTCGCTTTTGTGGACACTTTTTTATCAAGAAGTACTTGATTATAGTTTGTACCATTATTGGAAAAGAATTCTCCGATCCTATACAATTTTGAAGCTTTTATGGAAAGATTTACTGCTGTATTTGGAAGTAGTGATCGAGAAAGGGTGGCAAAGAGGAAGATCCAATATCTACGACAAGGACAATATTCAGCTGTAATTTATGCCGCAGAATTTCAACAACTTACTTGTGACCTTGATTAGAATGATAAGGCTTTTATGACTCGATTTCATTATAGCCTAAAGGATGATGTAAAGAATTTATTGATCATGATGCTAAGAGTTGAAAGCTTAGAGGAACTCATAGCTCAAGCTATTACTTATGACAATCGCCTATTTGAATTATGACAAGAAAGCCAATCAATTTTTAACAATATCTATCAAGGTACGACTGCTACATCTTCAAGAATATTAGAAAAGCTATTAACAAATCTTGAACCTATGTAGATTGATGCGATTCAATTCAAACCATTAAGACCAGCGGAAAAGACTAGACGTCGGCAAGAAAATTTATGCCTATATTGTGGAAGATCCAATCACAAGGCAGCAAATTGTTCAAATAAGTTTAAAGAATTCAAGGCACGAGGTATAATATTTGAATTAGAAAGGTTGAAAAACGAAGATGTCTAACCATAGTAGAGACCTTGTGGTTGGATACCCCCAAATCTAAAGCACCAAAAAAAGGTCTCTTTTTACATCTAAATCTAACATCTTGTTTTATACTTTCTTTTGTCATGGACATAGAATATAGACTGGAAGTCTAAATAAGAAGTTCAAGAAGAACTGGTAAGAATTAGATTAATTAGATGAATACAAAAACAACACTAGAGAGGTGAGCTAGAGCTCTAAAAGATGTGTTGTCAAGACTGAAGAACTCTTCAGCCTCGACTCCAATATATACTCTTGCCTAGGAAGCTTTTCAAGCAGCTTCCACCAATTAGGGAGCTTCTTAAGCAACTTCCACCAACTAAGAAGCTTCTCAAGCAGCTTCCACCAACTAGGGAGCTTTTCAAGCAACTTCCACCAAGTAGGAAGCTTCTCAAGTAATTTCTACCAATTAGGAAGATGCTAGAAGGCTCTGGAAGATTATAGAGAGTTTTAAGAATCTTCTAGAATATTCTAAAAGATTGTAATAAGAATGTCCTTGACATCACCTCCTCCTGTAGCTTCGCGGTCTCCGAGAAGCCATTTGAGATATATACTCACAAACGTAGAAAATCAAAGATTTGATGTATAGTCTCTGTAATATATTCTAGTTGTCATTCACGAGGCAGATGATTCATGGGTCCTTGTAGCCACCGGTGTCATACTGCATTTACATGCAGTGTGTAAAAATATTATATATCTTGTATTTATTATTATTATATGTGTGAGTGCTAGAGGTTATTTTAGAAGATATTATAAGGAGAGGATTTATTTTAACCACTTAGTTAATAAATTAAGATAGCTAGTTATTTTGTTTTTACCTTACTTATATCTTAGAATAGATTCTTTTGTAATTAGAAGAAAAGTAAAGGTTGTTTTATCTTTCTTGTTGACTTTGAGGTAGCATGGACCTTGTAAAGGATAAGAAAGAAGAGTATGGGGTGAATAGGGCCTCTCCAATAGGATTTAGCTGCCCATGTACTCGTGGCATGGACTGATGTGGAAGAAAAGGGGAGAATACTCCTCTTGCTAGACCTAGGATTTGGGAGTTTTTGAGCAATGAACTTTAGAGAGAGATAGCTCTGAGGATATAGAAGAATTTATAGTAAAAATTAAGAAGTGTGATCTTTGAGTTGTGAAGATTCTAGAACCTACTCACTTGCTTGTATTGGAATTGTGAGCCAAAAGTTATGCTTGTTTTAATAGAGTGAGGTTTGTTGCTATCGAAAAGTGGCGGCAGAAACTTTGATCTGCCATTGTAAGTTTGATTTCGAGTCTTTTTAGTAAAATTTATACAGAATGTGGAAAATTGTGCTAACTTTCTATCAAGCTATCTTTTGTAGCATTTGGAGTTGGAGAGAGAAAGTTGTGAGCTTGACAGTGGGAAAGGGTCTGCTGCCATCCGATGAAGAAGGGCAGAGACTTTGTTCAACCACCTAAGTCCAAAAATCTCTTCAATCTTTTTGGTATTTTAGATTATTATAGTAGCTTATATAAGCTTTCCATAAAAACAAAAATCAATACATTTGGAGCTTTTATGAAAGTTTTATGAGCCGTGAAGTGTCAAGAGGGCAAATTGTTGCTAGGGTTTAAAGAGTAGAATCAACTAGCTATTAAATCTGAAGTTTGAGAGGCATAAATACGAAATTTTAGGAAAATTTAGATGATGGAGTGAGATTTCTTAAAAGCTATTGCATACCCAATTTGGAGAAGGGAAGTAATCACAACAAAGGCTGAAGTAAAGAGGAGCTTTGCTGCCTTTGCATTTGCTGGGAAATTTTAGTACCTATATCTTTTAGCCATAACTTTTAAACGGTAAGACATCTATTTGTGAAATTTTGATATGTTTTACAATAGATTATTAGATTTCTATAGGCTTTGAGCATGCTTGATTTGAACTTTGGATGGATTTTTAGTAATTTATTTAATTTCAGTTTATTATATGACCTGTATTCCTCACATACAGTTATATTTTGAGGTATACTTGAGTATATACACACTTTGTTTATACTTATTATATAAATACATATACTTATATTTATATCAAGTATTTATATAAATATTCTATAAGTGTTATATATAATATTTATATAAGTATTTTATATAAGTATTTATATAAGTATTATACCAAGTATTATACAAATATTTATATAAATATTATTCAAGGATTTATACTTTATAATTGTACAAATCTTGTATAAGCATAATACAAGTATAATTTGAAAGCTTGAACAAATATTGTGTAAGTATAGAAGATACTTGCACGGCTTCCTCTGATGTTCCTTGCTAGTTCTAGTAGCAGCTAGGAACTTGGCGTTTTTCCAAGGCGAATTCTCTCTACCCAACACTGATAATGACCAACACCTTCTACTTGAGACCATGCTTGAACTTCTGTGTCTTCATTGTGGAAGCGACCTGAAAATATTGTTTTGCTACTACCTTCATGAGTTGGTTCAACTTTAAAGAGAATCACAAGTGACCTGCTACTTAGTATTCTTCGATGTCTTCTTGGCTATTCTAATTCTTCATCTCGAGGTCGATGCCGTGAGCTACTCAGTTGAAATAGCACCACTAGTACAATATCCACATTTTCACTAGCCATATCTAAATACATCCTAAGATTAGATATCTTGACATTACAAAATATAATAAGTTATGTTTTGATAAGACCTAGATCCCTTTTCTATTCATTTCTCTAGAGAAGGCTTCATCTTCACGCTTTGTCAATGGTCAAATTTTGATTTATTAGGATATCATCAATAGAATTCTTATACCTTTCGCGATGCATTGGTGAGATTTTTGGTCAGTTCCCATATTCGTTGATTAATATTATAGTTGCTCTAATGTACAAAGTATTTTAATTTATTGCATCTTTATTATAAATCTAGTATCTTTTCCACCTCGTATTCTTTGTGGTTTTTAATTTCTATACTAGATAGCAGATATTGTACTCTTCTAAGAAAAGTCGATTCTCGATAAGGCTCTAACAGAGAGACATGAAAGATAAGGTGTACCTTCATAGCAGTTGATAATTCTAGGTGGTACACTATAGGATTGATCTACTTCTAGATAAAAAATGGTCCCAATCTCCGGTAGTCCAATTTATCACATAGCCACTTGGTCTTGATATTCCGTCGAAGCAGCCATATTTTATCTCCAATTTTGAAATTAAGTGCCTGATTCCAAAATTTATCCCTGGATGCTTTGTAAGACTCTTGGACAGTTTGCAATTAAAGCTT
This sequence comes from Physcomitrellopsis africana, assembly GCA_036785485.1. Classification (NCBI taxonomy): domain Eukaryota; kingdom Viridiplantae; phylum Streptophyta; class Bryopsida; order Funariales; family Funariaceae; genus Physcomitrellopsis; species Physcomitrellopsis africana. Next base: position 31,586 of record JAWRVF010000458.1, on the reverse strand, counting down.
CAATGTGATTTGAAGTTCTAATAGCTGATTCACCAATCCTTCAGCTGCTGGGTTGTTATTCATTGATGGATTCAATAGATCAAGCTTTGGATGGTACCCATAGTTGGAAAAGAATGGTGTTTTTTGAGTCGACCCATGAAAGGTGTTGTTATATGCAAACTTGGCTAGTGGTAGATATGAAGTCCAATCATCTTGCTGATAGTTGATGTTGCATCGTAAATATTGTTCCAAAACTTGATTCACCCGTTCCATTTGGCCGTCAATTTGAGGATGGAATGCTGAAGAAAGCTTGATGTCTACCTTCAATATCTTAAAAAGATATTTCTAAAACTTTGATACAAATTGGATTTCTCGATTCGACACGATATCATTTGGTAGACCATGATATCGATACACATTATCAAAGAAGAGCCTTGTTATGTCTTTGGTTGACGATGTCTTTTTACAAGGAATAAAATGTGCCATCTTTGTAAGCCAATCTACTACAACAAAGATGATGTCGAATAAATTTGATGGCAATAGATCCGTAATAAAGTCTATAGAAACTGAAGACCATAGACGACGAGGAATAAGCAATGGCTGTAGAAGTCTATAAGGGCGATACCGAGGGTTCTTGGATCTTGAACAAATGTCACAAGAGAGGACGAAATTTTTCACATCCTTCCATATTTGGGGCCACCAAAAATCTCAAGAAATGAATTCCAATGTCTTGTTGAATCTAAAATGTCTCGGAGTTGGAAAATCATGACAAGATTGAAGGACTCAGAGTCTTGCTGGCTCTTTTAGGATATACAGCATCTCCTCAAAGTATAAAAGATCTCCTTTGACCTTGAACTTGTCGTCATTGATACGCTGCTTGATATCAAGGGCTATTAAATCTTCAATGGTCGCAGCTCGTATCTGATTGAGAAAGTAAGCATCAATTGGCACAACAGTAGCACAAATCCTAAATTGCTCAGGCTTTAACAATGTTGTATATTGTTGATCAAACGCTGCTTTTCTAACCTTCGGTGCAAGATATGATCTTCTTGATAATGCATCGGATAGCCCTTGCTGCTTTCCAGGCCGATAAGTAATAACGAAGTCAAACCTAGATAGCGACATATTCCATCGAACTTGACGACAATTTAGAATCCGAGCCGACATGAAGTACTCCAGATTCTTGTAATCCATGTATAAGGTCACCGAATGTGCAGCTCCTTCGAGGAAGTGATACCACTCTTGGAAAGAATCCACTATAGCAAGGAGTTCCTTATCATGGATCTCGTAGTTGATTTCAATCGCAGAAAACTTTTACGAATAGAATGCAATTGGATGAAGCTTATTGTCAATGTCCATTTGTGAAAGTACGGCTCTTAAAGTAAAATCCGAAGCATCAATTTCCAAATAGAAAGCCTTTGCAAAGTTTGGGTGTACTAAGATTAAAGCTAGAGTAAATGCCGTCTTAAGATTTTGAAATACTTTTTTATTAGAGGTCCCCATTCGAGCTTATCCTTACACGTCAATCGAGTGAGTGGAGCAGCAACTTGAAAGTAATTCTTGATGAAGATCCGATAGAAGTTAGCAAAGCCAAGAAAACATTATACGTTGTCGTAATACATGCAAATTTGCTTAAAAATGCTCTGGGAATTTGCATGTATTACGACAAATGTATCAAAACCTAAGTCAAATCCTAAGTCAAACCTTGGTCTAAATCTAAGTCAAATCCTAGTCAAATCCTAGTCAAAATCTAAGTCAAATCCTAAGTTAAATCCCGGTCAAATCCTAGTCAAATCCTAGTCAAATCCTAGTCAAAATCTAAGTCAAATCCCGATCAAATCCTAGTCAAATCCTAGTCAAATCCTAAATCAAATCCTAAATCAAATCCTAGGTCAAACCCTATTCAAACCATAGATCAAATCCTAAGTCAAACCCTAAGTCAAAACCTAAGTCAAATCCTAAGTCAAACCCTAAGTCAAATCTAGATCAAATCCTAAATCTTAAATCAAACCCTAAATTAAACCCTAAACAAATCCTAAATCCTAAATCAAATCCTAAATCTTAAATCAAACCCTAAATCAAATCCTAAATCCTAAATCAAATCCAAAATCCTAAATCAAACCCTAAACAAATCCTAAATCCTAAATCAAATCCTACACAAAACCCTAATCAAATCTTAAACCAAATTCTAACCAATTCAAATCAATCCTAGGAAAAATTAGAACCTCAATATCTGTTGATTAGACCATTGATCTTACTTAAAACTTTGTATACCTTTCAATCTCTTAGTCAACAACAAGCACAGCAAATTTGAATTAAATCAAACTTACCAAATAGAAGAAAAATCCTAAAAACTTTTCAGATGTTGGCCGGCTTCCTTCTCCAACCTTGATGCTAATCTTCCAGTGTTGATTTCTCCCTTCTTCACCATTCAATCAGTCTCAAAACACTCATGTGTATATGAAAAAAAATCTACTATCTACACAAATAAATTTTATTCCAATCTAACTAGCAAATTGCTCAAGATCTCAAAAACCCTAATTGACTTTTAAAACTTAATTTCCAAGACCTTGACCCACTTAAACTTCAATTACATACAACAAAACCGTTAGATTTATTTCAAATTCATAGCACAAATTAACAACAATAATACCCAAATACCTACAAATTTTTAACTATGGATCTGCTACAAAACTTTTGAAATTGTCTAAAACATCAATCCTATTTTATTTCACAAAATCCCAAATTGCCCAAAATAAGCCTGAATTTGCAAAGCTATTACAAAATCATTTATTTTCCAAATCAATTGAAATCAACTCTTATACAAAATCCTTCAAGTCTTCTCTCTAATCACAATCTCTGATCGGCAAAAGCCCCTTGAATCCGCCATAAGCACGTGGTTTTGTGCCTTAGGATTTGATTTCAACCCCAGCTCATAACTGGTCCTTTCTAGGTATCTATTTCAAGATTTTTATGGTAAGTTTTTCTAAACCCTCTTCTTAACTCCCTCCTATATATGCCTATATTATTTTATTTTCCAATCTACTTTGTTTTGCCTTACTTATGGCCCTACAAAATAAATAGAAGCTCTTTTGTAAAAAAGGCAACATTAGCACTCATTAGTTTTATTCCCTTTTTATTATTATTTATTTTTCTAAGATAATTTGCTACAATATTTTGAACTAAGATCTTCTATAATATACTATTTTCACACTCTTTTACATAATAGTCATGTTACATCATGACAACATCTCTAACCATCTTCAGAACTTCCTAGGACACAATTGCTTCCACCTTCTTGGGATCCATCTTCAAGCCTTCCATAGTTGCAACGAACCCTAAAAACTCCATCTTAGTTTGGTGAAATAAGCACTTTTCCAACTTGGCATAGAGTCCTTGCTCGCGTAGTTTTTTGAGTACCAAACGAACGTGCTTCTCATGCTCTTCTTTGTTCTTGGAAAATATCAAGATATCATCCAGATAGATGATAATAAAATCATTTAGATACTCTTGAAAAATATCATTCATTATATATTGAAAGACCACCGGAGCATTGGTAAGACCAAATGGCATGACATCATATTCAAAATGGCCATACCTTAGATGAAAAGCTGTCTTCAATTCATCTCCTTCTTTGATTCATACAAGGTTGTAAGCTTCCTTTAGATCAATCTTTGTAAAGATCTTTGTACATCCAAGTTATTCCAGAAGAATAGAGATCAAAGGTAATGGATAGCGATTCTTCTTTGTCACCTTGTTGAGACCTCGATAGTCCACATACATCTATAGTGAGCCATCCATCTTCTTTACAAATAAGATTGGTACCCCAGCTGGCAACTTTGAATGACAAATGAAGTTTTTGGCTAGGTTCTCATCAATGTATTTTCGTAATTGAGCCAACTTTGTTTGCAATAGGTTATAGATTGGGCCAAAAGATGGTTGTCTTCCTTCTTATAATTCTATGGCACAATCGTATGATTGGTGCTCTAATAGGATGTCAACATTCTTCTTTTGGAATACGTGTTGAAAATCCTTGTATTGTTTCGGTATACTTGCTATTGAAATCTACTCTCCACTAGTTGAAATTGCATAAATGATCAATGGTGTGCTTTCTTTGTACAATCTTACAAACATTCTTGCTCCAATCAACAAGGACTTTTTAGTTTGGGGTCTTTTTCAAGGCTTGTCCTTAGGTTGTTCTATGGAAAATGTTATCCTCCACAGCCTCCAATCTATGGATGGATTACATTTTTCTAACCAAGAAAGACCAAGAATAACAGGGTTTGACGGGATGCTAATAATGTTGAAAATAATATAACTACTATGGTCTTTAAACATCACCTCTATAAGTTCTGATTCATGGATGACACTACTAGATAATAAAGGTCGTCCATCTATTACTTCTACGTGAACAGGCTTGAATTTCTGTACTAAGAGAATTTTGTAACGTTTAGCAAATTCTTGATCTAAAAACCAAGCAGATGCTCCTAAATCTAATAAGGCTAAGGTTTTGAGTTTTTGAGGGCCAAAAGTCAAAAGAATTGTAAAACAACGGGCAAGTTGAGTAGAAAGAGAAGAACTTGGCATTGATTTGTCCAACCGCATGGTTCCTATTGTGGCTGGGCATCCTTGTTTTCCGCATCAATTTGCATGTCTTCCGCCTACAATTGTGAATTTAGGCTACTTGCTGATATAATTGAGCTATGGCGACTTGTATATTATTTGGAGCATTAGTCTTAGCAACGCTGAAATAGGCGATTATCACACTTCACAGCTTGGCTAATGGCTTTGTTGAGCGTTTGTGGATCAGGAAGAGATAACAAAAAATCCTTCACATCATTCCTTAGATCCCAATAAAATTGACTCATCAATGCTTCTTTGTTCCAATTAATGTAACAAACTAATTGCCTGAAATCTGATGCATAAATTGATGTAGAGCGAGTCCCTTATCATAGCAACCAAATTTTTGTTGTAGCCCATCGAGCCTTGTAATGCTCGCCAATGCTTCTGCAAATGCCTCCAAAAAAGTCTCAAAGTTGTTCAAAATCGGTGATCCTTTTTCAAACAGAAGAGCGAACCACAATAGAGCTTGACCCGTAAACAAAGTTTCAACCAGTCCAACGCGTGACTCCTCCATCAGATAATGTTCGGGTTGTGGAGCTGTTATCAACTTGATTTGATTGACGAAACCTCGAAACTTGGAGCGTGTACCATCAATCTTGTCTGTAAGGCTAATTTGAAGCTCTTTTTGTTGTGAAAGCAATGGTTCTTGTTGAACCATAGATAAAGTTGCTTCTTCTGGTGCAGAAGTTTGAGGCTGATAAAGCCTAGATTGTGCTATTTCGGATACTCTATTGTTATGAAGTCTTACAAAGATTCCTTCAATCACCGTAATTCTCTATGGTAACGTAGCAAGAGCATTCATAATGATGTCCAACTTAGACTCCAAACTTTTAGTCATATTAATGTCTTGACCTCCAGCCATTCTAAGAGAAACGAAATAATTGTTTCTACAAGGAGAAAATATTGGTTTTGAATAGGATACTCTACAACCTCTAAAACGCCTTAAGATCTTTAAGAAGAGGGATAATCTACTCTCTCCAAGAAGAATAAGACTCCAATATTATAACAAAAAAGATATCTGTTTAGAGGAGGATAATCTGCAACCTCTAAATACTAATATACCTTCAAGAAGAGGGATAATCCACACTCCAATAAAAAAGAACTAACTTTGATATCTAAAATGAAAGCAGTCTCGACAAATTGTTACGGACGTAGAATATAGATTGGAAGTCTAAACAAGAAGTTTAAGAAAAACTGGCAAGAACTAGATTAATCAGATGAGTACAAAAACAACACCAGAGAGGTGAGCTAGAGCTCTAAGAGATGTGTTGTGAAGATTGAAGAACTCTTCAGCCTCGACTCCAATATATACTCCTATCTAGGAAGCTTCTCAAGCAGCTTCCACCAACTAGGGAGCTTCTCAAGTAGCTTCCACCAACTAGGGAGCTTCTCAAGCAACTTCTACCAACGAGGAAGCTTCTCAAGAAGCTTCTACCAACTAGGGAGCTTCTCAAGCAAGTTCTACCAATTAGAAAGCTTCTCAAGCAAGTTCTACCAATTAGGAAGATGCTAGAAGGCTTTGAAAGGTTTTAGAGAGTTCTACAAACCTTCTAGAATGTTCAAGAAGGTTCTGAAAAGTATGTCCTTGATACTTGTATATATAAGAACCTTGAAATAAGAAATTTTTGTTAAAGTCCTTTTAGATACTGGAGCCTCAACATGCTTTATGGATAAGGATTTTACAACTAGGAACAATCTACTACTTATAAAGAAGACCCATCCTGCACTTGTTGAAGTCATTGATGGATGAAACTTTACATCAAGAGATGTTGTCAAAGAAATCCAACCGTTGGAAGTGATACTAGGAGATCAAGTATCACAAATTGTTTACAATATCATTAGATGTTCGATAAATCCTATTGTCAATGGACTTCCTTGGTTTGAGCTACATAATTCTGATATTGATTGGAGTACATGGAAGATTTTTTCAAGATCCACACATCAAAAGAAGAAATGAGGTACTGCTCTATTCTTTAAAGCTAAAGCATTTATGTAAGTAGCAAAAAAAAAGATGCATTTGCATTGTATGTTATTCCAATGAAAGACCCAACGGAGTAAGTGAAGCAAGAAATTCCTAATCAATATCGCGACCTAGAAGATATATTTGAAAAGAAAAAAGCAGACATATTATCCGAACATCATTCTTATGATTGTACAATCGAATTACAAGATAGAGCTCAACCTCCATTTGGTCCAATTTATAATCTGTCACAAACAAAGCTTATAGCCTTGTGAGAATATATTGATGAAAATCTAGCCAAGAATTTTATTTGACATTCAAAATCACCTCCTAGAGCTCCTATATTATTTGTGAAAAAGAAAGATGGTTCCTTACGTATGTGTATTGACTATCAAAGTTTGACCAATATAACTATAAAAAATTCCTATCCATTACCATTAAGTATAAAAGATCTCCCTCCACTTAGAACTTATCATTATTGGCACGTTGCTTGATATCAACTGCTATTGAATCTTCAATAGTCGCGGTACGTACCTGATTGAGGAAGTCAGCATCAATTGGTACAATGACACCATGAAGCCGGAATTGCTCTGGCTTCAATAGCGTCGTACACTGTTGGTCGAATGTTGCCTCTCCAGCCTTTGGTGCAAGATACGATCTCCTTGATAATGCGTCAAATAGTCCTTGTTGCTTTCCAGGTCGATAAGTGATAACAAAGTCGAATCTGAATAGCAACATATTCCACCGAGCTTGACGCTGATTCAAAATTTGAGCCGACATGAAATATTCCAAATTCTTGTGATCCGTGTATATGGTTACCGAATGTGCCGCTCCTTCGAGAAAGTGACGCCACTCTTGGAAAGAATCTACTATAGCAAGAAGCTCCTTATCGTGGATCTTATAATTGATCTCAGCAGCAAAGAACTTTCAAGAATAGAATGCAACTGGATGGAGCTTTTCATCATCACCCATCTGTGAAAGTACGGCTCCCAAAGCAAAATCCAAAGCATCGGTTTCCAAATAAAAGGCCTTTGTAAAATTTGGATGGACCAAGATCGGAGCCGTTGTAAACGCAATCTTAAGATCTTGAAATGCTTTCTCTACTAGGAGTTCCCATTTGAGCTTGTCCTTACACGTCAACCAAGTGAGTGGAGCAGCAACTTGGGAATAATTCTTAATAAAAATCCGATAGAAGTTAGCAAAACCAAAAAAACATTATACGTCTCTAACCGTCTTCGGAATCTCCTATGACATGATTGCTTCCACTTTCTTGGGATCCATTTTCAAGCCTTCTATAGTCGCGATGAATCCCAAAAACTCCATCTCAGTTTGGTGAAATAAGCACTTCTCCAACTTGGCGTAGAGTCCTCGCTCACGTAGTTTTTCAAGGACAAGACGAACATGCTTTTCATGCTCTTTTTTTTTCTTAGAAAATATCAGAATATCATCCAGATAGATGACAATAAAATCATCAAGATGCTCTCAGAAGATGTCATTCATCATGTGTTGAAAAACTGCCGGAGCATTGGTAAGACCAAAAGGCATGACATTATATTCGAAATGGCCATACCTTATACGGAAAGCTATCTTCCATTCGTCTCCTTTTTTAATTCATACAAGGTTGTAGGCTCCTCTTAGATCGATTTTTGTAAAGATCCTTGCCCGTCCAAGTTGTTCAAGAAGACCAGATATCAAGAGTAACAGGTAACGATTCTTTTTTGTTACCTTGTTGAGACCTCGATAGTCCACGCACATCCGTAGCGAGCCATCCTTCTTTTTTACAAATAAGATTGGTGCTCCAACTGGTGACTTTGAATGGCGAATGAAGTTCTTGGCTAGATTCTCATCAATGTACTTCCGCAATTCTGCCAACTTCGTCTGCGACAAATTGTAGATTGGGCCAAAAAGGGGTTGTGCTCCTTCTTGCAAGTCTATGGCACAATCATATAGTCAGTGCTCCGGTAGCATATCAGCATTCTTCTTTTGAAACACATCTTGAAAATCTTTATATTGCTCCGGTATACTTATTGTCGAAATCTTCTCTTCGCTAGTTGGAGTCGCATAAATAACAAATGGTGTATCTTCCTTGAACGATCTTACAAATGCTCTTGCTCCAATAAATAAAGGTTTTTTGATTCGGGGTCTTCTAACTGATTTACTCTCGGAATGTTCTATTGAAAATATTATCTTTCGTAACCTCCAATCTATGGTTGGATTATACTTTTCCAACCAGGAAAGACCAAGAATAATAGGACTTGACGGAGTCTTTATAATGTTGAAGATAATATAACTACTATGGTCCTTAAATGCTATTTCTATAGGTTCTGATTCATGAGTGACACTACCAGACAGTAAAAGTTGTCCATCTATGACTTCTACGTAAACAGATTTAGGTTTCCGTACTAGAGGGATCTTATGATGTTTAGCATATTCTTCGTCTAAAAAACAAGCGGATGCTCCTGAATCTAATAATGTTAAGGTATTAAGCTTCTGAGGACCAAAAAATAAAGGGATTATAAAACAAAGGGCAGGTTAAGCAGAGAGGGAGGAACCTGATTGTTGTTACGATTTTTGACTGTCCAGCCGCATGGTTCCTATTGTGGTTGGGCATTTTTGTTTTCCTGAAAAAACGTGCCTTTGGTCTTCATAATGCGTCGATTCTGCTTCTTGGGGCAATTTCCAACCTTGTGGCCTTCTTCACCGCAATATAAGCATAGTCCTTCCTCCAGACGCCGCTTCTTCTCTTCTGGAGTGAAGGATTTGACACATACCGCATCAATTTGCATGTCGTCCGTCTCGGAATGTGAATTCAAACTGCTTGCTGATATGGTTGAGGCGTGACGAGTCACATGTTGTCTTGAGCATTGGTCTTGGCGACGCTGAAATAGGCGATTGTCACACTTCACAGCTTAGCTAATGGCTTCGTTGAGCGTTCGTGGATTAGGAAGAGATAATAGCAAATCCTTCACATCATCCCTTAAATCCCAATAAAATTGACTCGTCAATGCTTCTTCATCCCAGTTGATGTCACATGCTAATTGTCTGAAGTCTGATGCATAAACTGATGCAGAGCGTGTCCCTTGTTATAGTGATTGAATCTTTGTTGTAGCCCATCGAGCCTTGTCATGCTCGCCAAATGCTTCCGCAAATGCTTCCAAAAAAGTTTCGAAGTTGTTCAAAATTGATGATCTCTTCTCGAATAAAGGACCAAATCATGATAGAGCCTGCCCCGTAAGTAGGGTTCCAACCACTCCAACACGTGACTCCTCCGTTGGATAGCGTTCGGACTGTAAAATTATTATTAACCTGATTTGATTGACAAAACCTCGAAACTCGGAGCGTGTACCATCGAACTTATCTGGAAGGCTAATTCAAGGCTCCTTTTGTTGTAGAACTAGTGGTTCTTGTTGAAATACAGGCAAAGCTATTTCTTTTGGTACAGAAATTTGAGGTTGATGAATTCTAGATTGTGTTGCTCCAGGTGCTCCATCATTATGAAGTCTTTCAAATGCTCCTTCAATCTCCACAGTTCTTTGCGATAACATAGCAAGGGCATTCATAATGGCGTCCAACTTGGACTCCGAACTTTCAGTCATACTAATCCTTTGATCTCCAGCCATTCTAAAAGAGAGAAATAATTGATTCTACGAAGAAGAAAATATTGGTTTAGAGGAGGGTACTCCGCAACCTCTAAAACGTCTAAAATCCTTCAAGAAGAGAGGTAATCCACTCTCTCCAAGAAGAATAAGATTCCAATATTGTAATGGGAGAGATATCAGTTTAGAGGAGGGTAATCCGCAATCTCTAAAGCACTAGTATACCTTCAAGAAGAGGGATAATCCACACTCTAACAAGAAGGATTAGCTCTAATATCTGAGATGAGATAAACTATCACGGACACAGAATACAAAGAGGAAATCTAAACAAGAATTTCAAAGAGAACTGGCAAGAACTAGATTGATCAGATGAGTACAAGAGCAACACCAGAGAGGTGAGCTAGAGCTCCAAGAGATGTGTTGTCGAGATTGAAGAACTCTTCAGCCTTGACTCCTATATATACTTCTAAATAAGAAACTTCTTGAGTGACTTCCAATAACTTAGGAAGCTTCTCAAGCAGCTTTCATGAATTAAGAAGCTTCTCAAGCAACTTCTACTAGCTAGGAAGCTTCTCAAGTAACTTCTACTAACTAGGAAGCTTCTCAAGAAACTTCCACTAACTGCTAATGGAAACTTTTAGAAGGTTCCAGAGACTTGCTTCTAGAATGTTCTAATTTCTAGAAGGTTCTAAGACTATGTCCCTAACAAAGACATTGTATTGGATCAACAAAAATCAATCATGTTGAAGCCATTCAATTTGTAGTTAAAGACATTGATAATATCTATTTATACAGATATAATTCTCAAGATGAAAATCCAGAAAGCAATGAAGACAGATCCATTTGTAAAGAACATCCAATAATATTTAAAAAATGCTCATGTGGAAGAAAATAATAATTTCAAATTTGAAGATGGATTGTTATACTTCAAGAATTTCTTATATGTTCCTCTACGACCTACAAGACTTCAAATTCTTCAAGCTCGACCTGACCTTCCAACAGCTAGACACTTTGGCTTCAATAAGACCTTAGAATTGGTATCAAGAGACTATAGGTGGCCTCAAATGTGGAAATTGGTGAAAAAATTCATCCAATCATGCAAAATTTGTGTGCAAATAAAGATTCCAAGACACCAACCATATAAACTTCTATAATCCCTTCTAATTCCTAAGGGACTATGGCAATCGTTATCTATAGATTTTATTATAGACCTCCCAATTTCAAATAGAAAAGATTCAATTTTTATTGTGGTAGACCATCTTACCAAGATAGCACACTTTATCCCATGTAACAAGACTATTTTCAAGGAGGAAATAGCCAAGCTTTATATTGATAATATTTATCAAATACATGGCCTTCCAATTCACATTATTTCAGATCAAGGACCGCAATTTGTATCAAACTTTTGGAGAGGACTATTTCAACTTTGAAAGGTCAAAATCAACCTCTCATCCACTTATCATCCTCAAACTGATGATCAAACAGAACGAGTGAATCAGATCTTAGAACAATATCTTCATTGTAATATAAATTATCAAGAAGATGATTGGATGGACTTTCTACCATTGACTGAGGTTGTATATAATAACTCCAAATATTCTTCAACAAAGCAAACTCTATTCTTTTCAAATTATGGATACCACTTTAGAACAGATCCATTCCAAATTGAAGATGTGGGAAGTCCTGCTGCAAAAAGTCAAGCTACGTATTTAAAAACCATCTATGAAAAATTGAAATTCCAATTATAAATAGCCTAAGATCGATATAAAGACTATGCAGACATTCATCACAAGAACGAATCAAATTTCAAAGTAGGAGATCGTGTTTGGTAACTTCGACAAAATATACAAACAAATCGATCATCACAAAAATTAGACTATCAAAGACTTGGACCTTTTACAATTCTACACCAAGTAAATCCACTAAGTTTTTGTCTTGAACTATCTAATAGCATGCACATTCATCCAGTCTTTCATGTCTTATTTTTAGAAACCTATTATAAATCAAATATTGCTAGAAGAACTATTCCACCACCAACTCCAATTGAAGTCAATCAAGAGATTGAATACGAGGTGGATGAAATATTAGATTCACGTATAAGACATGGACGATTGAAATATTTCATCCATTAGAAGGGCTATGGAGTTAGCGAAAGAACATGGAAACCCTCAGATAACCTTAAAAATATACTTATGAAGGTTTGCCAATTCCATCAATAATATCATAAAAAACCTAGATTCAATGGTCATTGAAGATTTTGTGGACAGTAACATCTCTTGGCTTCTAAATGACACTTCTTATCAACAACAAAAGACCAATATAAAAAGGAGAGAGCCACGCCAAGACCTGCACTTATATTTTTTTAGGATAGAATAGATCTTGCTAGAAGCTTATTAGTTATAATGTCAAATCTTTGTGTTTCAAAGGAATTGCAAGAACAAGAGTCAGAAGACTCTTCTGCTATATAAGCGGTTGGAGAATTATTGTAACTTTCACAATCTGCTAGCTTTGAAGAATATGGACAAGATGAAGAAGGAGTATCTCAACGTCAAATAAGGCCACGCTTAGAGTCTTTGGAGATATGGCCTCATCACAAAAATCTCGATTCAAATGCCCGAGCTTTGGTAATACTCCTTGAAGTTGGAAGGATGATTCCAGGTGGACCAGAAATTATTTTTGAAATATGTTTTGAAGGTCCCAAAAAAGAGCAAATTCTTGGATGGAATGTTGGTCTAATAGAGATTATATCTAGAGGTCATCAATGCCATCTCAAGGGACCTATTGAATTAATAATCAACAAACAAAAGACGGAATATGTTGCTTCTCTACTTTGATAAATTTTAGAATTTTTACGCATGTGATTTGATCATCAAATTACTTTGGTTCCTCGTGAAACTCGTCGCTAGAAGAGAAGGTGATGTCACAGATATACTTAAGCCATTATTAGAACTTTTTATAGTCTTTTAGAATCTTTTATAGCTTTTTAGAATCTTCTAGAATCCTCCTCAACCTTCCAAGATCTCTTGTAGATTTTTTAGAATCTTCCAAAATCTTCCTCAAACTTCTAAAATATTTTAATATATTCTTAGGATCCTCTAGAATCTTCTTCAATCTTCCAAGACCTCCCGTAGATTTTTTAGAGTCTTCCAAAATCTTCTTCAAGCCTCTAGAATATTCTAAGATACTCTTAGAAGGTCTAATAGGACATAAAGCCTCATAGTATAAATAAGAGGCAAAATTGAGGAGCACTTCAATCTTGCCAACACAAGTCTTGGAGCAATCCAGAGTGTTGCTTTATTCTTGATATTAATCCAATTTCTTATTCTTAATCTAGTTCTTGTTCTTGTCCATCCAGTTCTCTGTTTTTGAAGTTATTCTAGTTTTGATTTCTTCTCTTTGATTCTTGGCTAACCTGCTATCTTGCATCCTTGAAAATTGCTAGCAAAAATAATATTATAAAAGAAATTGATTCAACAAATTATAAAAATTTGCATTTCAAATTAATTTCAAATTAATTTTAAATTAATCATTTCAAATTACAATACATATGCCATGATTTTAAATCATGTAATAGATTTTATATTGTACTTGTTGTGCAAAATTAACTAATAATCTATTATTTTCTTTCCATCTTCTAATTCCATTATAAGCCTCTCTAGAAATTCTTCAATCCATATCATGTAACAAATCATGAATACTTATGATTTCAAATTCATTTACTTTGATGAATGATTTATCTTTAAGGCTTGTAACAACACCCTTAGGATTCTCAATTTCATGTTTATAAAAATAAATAATTGTATATTCTTGAATATTCTCTATCCACACATCCTTATTAAAAAAATATATTATATCCAAAAAAATAATCTTTTCATCATCACTAAGATCATCAAAGTTAGGCTTTAATCTTTTCTAAATCTCATTTGAATTGTAACTTATTGATGCTCTTCTTAGTCTTTGTAAAGCTAGCTCCCAAACATGAAGTCTTCTTTGTTCCTTCAATGAAGAATCTATAATTTTCAAATTCAACAAATGTCCAGCATAAGCTTTAACCACTTCTATGCATACTTTCTCCAAGTATAATATATTGCAATATCCATCTTTGAAGGCATGTATAGCCAATACTTCCATGCCTTCCTTGTCATTGAGTAAAGATAATTCCATTTTATCTTTTTCACTTAGAAGGTTTTTAGAATACTTCATTGAGAACTAGTGGCTATCAATTTGTTTCCTTCCATACTGAACATGGAAATGTCCACCACTTGATGCAAATCCTCAATATTCATAACATTATCAAATATCAAAAGATGATTTTTTTTTTGAAGTTGTTATACCAATAATTGTTTTCTTTCTACAAGATTCTTGGCTTTATTATCTTTATCCAATAATTTCAAAATTTAATTCAACTCTATCAAATAGTCATTTTTTAGGTCCCGTATAATTATATTATGTAAACATGATGTACTACCAAACAAAATTTCTTCTATAACATCATTTATAGTTGATGAATAATTTTTGTTGTTGCTCAATTTTTTATCAACATAAACTTGAAAAGCCCTCACCAATGTAGTCTTGTCTATACCAGGTATTCCAATTACACCAACCATATTATTTTTTAATAACTTCTTTTCTAACTTCATGATTCTTGATTGTAAACTTGATTAGGGATTTATCAAATTGTTGGCAATCTGCACATCAATTTAACATCCATTAGATATGATTTTTTATAACAATCATATTTTTAAAATTGAATTAGAATATTTTTAAGTATATGTAAGTTTGAATGTGTATGTAAAGATAATACAAGTAGATCAACTATATCTTAAATTTACACACTAAAATTTTTATATCAAAGTATAATAAATAAAACTTATACTTAAATGGGTGCTACTTGATTTGCCATCATATCCATATTTGTAGTCAGAAGCCATCCAATTTATAAATAAGTGATAAATATTTGATATTCATAGTGAATGAATGAAATTTAATAAACAAATCTTTGATATCCGAGTATAAGGATTTAATGTGATTGTTGTGTTCTTTGGGAGTAGATATTCTAATATCAATTTTTTTATTTTTTTTTATTTTTTAAGAAATTCTTCAAATGAAGGTCTTTGTGAAGGCTTCTCTATAATTAAACACTCTCTAATTATTGATGTAAGCCTCAAATCACACTTCATGTTTTTTAAGCTTTGCATTCTATTTTTTACATCTCTTGAACTATACCTTTCATTAAGGTTACCTCTACTTTGTGTCAAAATTTCACAACAAACTATTCCAACGCTAAAGACATCTACTTTGAACGGGTCAAGTTTCATAAATCGTTTATTTTTAAACTTTTTTGCTTCTAGAGCTATATATCCATGTATTCTATATTGCTTCTCTCTTGTTGGAACTTCATTACCATTTATTTCAAGTTTCGATATACCAAAATCAATTAACTTCACATGTATATAACCATATGTTTTGATTTTGTTCCCTCCAAAGTCCATAATTATAACATTGTCAGGCTTCATGTCACGATGAGCCATCTTCATGTCATGAAGATAAAACATTCCACTAGCAACTTGTATCATCACATCAATTTTATTTAGCAATGTCATCTTTGGGAATTTATCATCAAATAACAATTGTGCAAGGCTTTTAGTCCCCTTTTCCATGCCAATTAAAAACATTCCACCACCTTTTGGATTAAAACAACAACCACAATATAATACCTTGATGATAAGTGGATGATTTAATCTTGACAAGATACAAGCTTCTTTTTCAACAATACTAATTTCATTGTGATGATCAAATAATATGCCTTTAGTGATACTTTTGAAACCCAACCACATTGTTTCAAATACTTCCACCATTTTATCCTTCTTCAAAAATTTTGAAAATTGTCCTATATTTTGGATAAACAAACTTTGGAGGAAATTTTTGTGTGTCTGATGCACCACTTTCAAATTAGTGGATGCAACTTTGCCATTGTAAAATATAATTGATTAACTTCAAGTCATTTGAATTATTTGATAACCCTTTTGTCTTATCATACAATCTTTCATATAATTGTTCATCATCTTACTTAATCTCGACCAAATCACATGGATTAAATTGACTATATCTTGCAAGCTCCAAGTTTTCACACAACTCTCTCTTTGTAATATCACAAATCATGTCACAAAACCACTCCAATTCAAAGAGTATTTCTTTGAATGTCTCTTTATTATTCCTTAGCATCAATATAACTCCTTGCCAATCTCCAAAGCAACTTGCCACCACCATTTTTGCCTTAGCAATATTTCAATATAAATCTTCCAATATTGGTTCCAAAATATGTGCATTTGATCAAACAATTCCTTTGACTTCTTGCCATCTTTTTTCTAAATTAGACAACAAGTTCTTACACTACTTTGCATTAAAAGGCACTTCTTTTCCATTTTGAATGCCTTCAAATCCTAATTCTAAGAATTCCATGCATAAAGAAAGCTCCATCTTTTCCAACAAATAAAAATTATTGTATTTACCTTTACATGCACAATGGATTATCCATTAATATCCAAAAAATTACAAGCCTTATATTTCAATATTGAATAAATAACCTTCATCAATCCTATACAATTACATATCTTTATTGATACTAAATATAATAATATATAATTTATGTCTTTAAAACAAGATAAATCTTATACCATTGCAAATATAAGCACCATTGAGAACCACCTCTCAAGCATTTGCACATCCAATTCAACTTAAGGTTACTTTCTTCAAAATCAACAAATATATAAATTACAATTTTTTTATTTTTTATTGTTTTTGTTTCCTATCTACACTTTTTTTAAATATTATAATCAAGAAAATGTTTAGGCCCAACTTGAGATTCACACAAACACCTAAATTCAGTGTGAACCAAGAGATTAATCTGATTTGCAGTGTGACAAGAGCCTTTACTGAACCAGTTTTAAATTAACTAGATAATGTAGTGTAAACAGGGCAACTAAGGAATTTATGCAACAAAGGAAAGTGGGGTGCACTAGCCTTCGACCACGGTACCAGCTCCAAGACCTTCCTTTCTTCCTTGGTTCTAGCAGGCACCCCCTTCTCCTCGATGCTCCGCTTGTACACCGACTGTCCCCCGGCTTCCTTCCCTTGGTAAGGCCGAGAGACCATCCAAAAGTGTGTCTAACACCCTCCTTCCGCTTCGGAAATCTTTCTCGAAATTCTCCGCCTTCAAAGAGTTCTCCGGTCGAACTGACGTGAGTTCAAGAACATCAATTGAGGCACACAGCCAGTCCACCGGATTCAAACGGTAGAGGTCGTTTTCTTACAAAGTTCATCACCAAACCATTGATTACCAACGTTCTTGCTGCAACACCATTTGCAAGTCACAAATATCTGTCAGTTTTACATTCCTCGCCTATCCTAACCCACATACCCTTGGAGTCTCCTACTCGTCATGGTCTTTATAAACCATGCCCATCAAATTATGCACAAGCACTATCATCCACCACAGTAGTACTCAGAGATCTGGGACCTGCCCTAGACCTAACTAGGAGATGACAAGCTCAGCCTGTGCACTACTGTCCTTCGGAGACAAAATTCTTTGTTTTAAATTGCAATGTCTGATTCCTCCGACCGATTCTGATGTTCTTTCCCAGCTGTATGCATAATTAGTATCACAAATTCCACCGACGATTTCCCACTTGTCAAACGAAATCACTAGCACACACAACTTGTATGTTCTACCGTTTGTGTTGAAACATGAAGGCGCTAGCTCCCTTCCTCATTTGAGTATTCTCTCTCGTGTAAGAGACCACCTCCGGAGAGTGAAGTATTTGCACCTCCCAGCCTACTCAGGATATGGCGTTCCATCCTTAAGTAAGACACTACCCATGTTTTCTACTCTAAATCAAAGGGTTATACGTTGGAGAAGTGGAGGGCCACATCCTATGACAAAGAATGTCGTCGTACCCGAGGAAATGCTCCTCAATTCAGCAATCCAATAGATTGCTGACTGATTGAAGAAAAACTGACGCCCCCAGCAACGAACCGACTGACAAACGATTCTGTATTAAGCGTTACGCACACAAGGCTAACAAGATCCAGCCAACCGGGACCAAGATAAATCAACGATAAAACAATGAAACCACGATATAAAAAATAGAATAAAATTTTAAAAAACGAAAAAACTCGCCCTGCTTCGGCGACAAACTGCCAGTGATAGATGGGTGAGAAAAGGAGCAGAAAAAACAGAAGAATAGAGAAAACCAGAGTAGGAGAGAGAGGGAAACAAGATTACGAGACAAACACGCTTTGCCGCGCACCCTCAACAGGTTTTGTCACGCACTAAGCGGATCTGACTCCAGCAAGCCCTTGAAAAATGATATCCCCGTGTCAAGTCAAAGATAGTAGCTCGCTAGCATCCGGTGACTGGGGCAGAAACTGGAGATGCTCACCCCGTGAATCCGTGACCACAATTAGAATGACTCTTGCATGCGATGACTGCCGCAAGTATTGCAACGAGAGAGCATGAAACTGACCACCACTAACACCCCAAAACTTTCAGAAACTTTCAAAAACTGAGCGGAAACGGAGAAGGACTTGATTCAGGCAAAAGACTACACTCCACGCATTGGCTCTGAGCTCTGAGCCCCACTGGAGCACCTCCTCCGATGGTGCCATGATTGAGATGGATGAATGAATAATTACCGATTTATTGTAGTCCATCCTTTAGGTGGATGTGCATTCGTAGGATAGAAGCCCAACTTGTACCAGTAACGCCACACGAGCAACTTGGCATGGCTAATGCACGTGTATATTAGTTGCATGATCTAATAATATTCTACTGGTATTAAAGAGGTGCTCCTAACCTTCGATCAAAATTTTCAGAATAGGTTTTCAGGTTGTACTGTGACCTTTCTATTTTATCCGCCCGTCGTCCATGCTTGTGAATAGAGCGGTTCCGTAGAACATCCCCAGAACGGGACTTTTGACCGCGGGATTTGTTTACCGGTCTCGGTTCTGCCCAGCCCCCTGCCCGCCAGTTGCTTCTCTTTGTTTGTTTGTTTGTTTTTTTTATTGTTACGTTTTTTTTTAATTATTTTTTGACAATTTCTTCATCCAATTTTATGACAAACTCGTTATCCATGGATCCTTGGGCTAACGAGACAAGACAAGAGGGCATATCAAAAGATTTTATATTTGCCCAATATAAAAATAGTTGAATTAGTTGAACATATATTACCAATATCTATCCATAACAAATCCTCCCTAAGTATAAACTTTAGAATATTCTCTTTGATCTGCAAAAGGACCCTTGATCCACCGTAGGTATGCAATTTTGTACCTCATGGTCTGATTTCAACCCAAGATCACAATCGGTCCTCCCTGGGTATCAATTCTAAGAATTTTGAAGTAAAATTTGCTAAAATCTATTCTTAATTCTTCTTTAAAGATGCTTATATTATTTATTTTTCTAATCTACTTTATTTTACCTTATTTATGTCCATATAAAGTAAATAGAAGCTTCTTCTATAAAAAGGTAATATTATTATTTTTTAATTTTTATTACTTTCTTATCTATTATCTATAATTTTAAAATATTTTATTAAAATATTTTTACTTGAGCTCCTATATATTATAATCATTCATTTCTTCTTTCATCTAATAGCCGTGTTATTACACAATATTGTTGTAAAAGATCCAATAAGCCTATCTTCTTAAATTCTTCTTCAAAAAAATATACCAATCAAGTTATAAGAGACATGCAAGGAATTAGTTTTGCAGATCCTATTATTATAAATAGTCTATCAAATATGTATTATGACTACTCAAGCAATGATGAAAATTTCTAATCTTCAATGATAGTTCAAACCAATCAGAGAATATTACAAGAATCTTTAATATATAACCAAAATCCAAATCAAAACTAACAACTATCATCCTCTCAAGATGTTAGGTATATAATGGCTCAATCTAATGTATCTTCTATATTAAATTTACTACCTTCTCAATCTAACTTAGTGCAACTAAAGGGCAAAAAATTTTCTTTGGACAATAGACATTTATCTTCTTTAGTTGTAACCAAAAGTATGAGTACTAAAAAACCAATAGATTTAGCACAACTTGAAGAAGATAAAATATCTGCGGATATTTCAAAAGAATCATCTAAGTTTGTAGAATTGAAAAAACTATCTAAAAAATAGCTAAAGAACTAGAATACAACCAATTATCTTTTTTAGTTGAATATGATGAAGAAGGATATCAACTTGTTGGAAAAGAAAGGCCTTGGACTTCAAATACTTTCTTAAAACATCCAATAGCTACTAAAACCTTCAACCTTTCAAAATTATATGATTTATGGCAAGATCTTTGTAGAGCTAAGGCTAATATTTTTTTTATCAATTAATTCATGTAGCACCAATTATTAAAAAAGACCTCAAGAAAGGAGTAATTATACAAAGAAAAATCAAAAATATAGAAGAAATAATTAGAATTGAAGCTAAAGATTTAGATTAGGATATTGCAAAGAAAAATTTTAAAAATTTTAAAAAAAAAATAAAAAAAAATAGACCTATTGAAATAGATATAGAAATTATGAACAAATTTATTTTTAAGATCATAGTAAATGATGGAAGTAGTATTAATATTATGCTTGAATCTAGTATGAATAAGTTGGCATTAAAAATTATTTACAAAATAGTTATGAAAGTTAAATTAACTAATCAAAGACCTTTTCAATCCCTAGGTCAAATTTGTGATTTATACATGCAAGAAAGAGGTATAGATTATATAGTATCATTTTATGTGATATGGTTATATGAGGAATCTGATAGCTACCCTCTCTTGTTAGAAATGGTATGGTTGAAATAATCTAAAAGAGTAACCAATTGAGAGGCTTCTAAGTCTTATTTTACTTTTGAACCTTTGAAAAATCGCACAACAATAATAATATCTAACCATATTAAACTTAAAATCTTATCTCTATTGGAAAAAAATACCATTAAATATAAAATCCAATCAAACCAATTTTATTGAATCCAATTCAATTTCAACCATTGGACCAATAAAATATATTGGTCTCAGACTATATGAATATGAAGATGAAGGTGATTTTGAAAAATGGTTAGTAGATAATCTCTATGAAGAAGAAGACATCTATATTCAATTTATAGAGCTTAAAGTTCCATCTTTAAGTAATGGCATTTATAAAAGATTGGATGCTTTTCAATCTTTGAAAAGACATTTAGAACATTTTGAAGGATTTAGTGAGATTCAAAGATTTGTAGCCCAACACATAAAAACTTTTCAAAAGCAAAGAAAGGAGATCTTTAAATAAAAAATAAAAAAATGTCTACTCATTTTAGGGATGTAGGTGGTGGTTCAAGATGCTAGAAAACTAGACTTTCCAACTAAGTTTGATACACTTTGGACAAGACCATATATTATCAAAGAGGTATTTGATAATAACTTAATTCAAAATATTAGATAGAAAAGACTTTCTTACACGAATTAATAGAAGTCATAGTAAGGAATACAAAGTATAAACATTGATTTAAATACCAATGTATCTTATCAATTATATAGTGATTTTAAGTCAAATCATCATACAATATAGGTATTGAATTAGTGACTAAGCATGACATTATTTTATATAGAACTATATTAAGTTGAAAATAAATAATTATCTTTAGTATTCTAGGTTAAAGTCTTAGTATTTTTTCTTCCTAAATTCCACTTCTTTTTATAGATTATAGTATTCAAGTTATAATTCTTTCTATCATTTTTTATAAATTGTATCAAACGCAAGAGTAGGATTTTCTCTATTTTTGCAAATAGTCCCAAATGGTCACCATAAGTGAGTCCCAGTAAAGAATTTTAATTAGTAGATTAACTAAAATTATAATTTTAAGTTATTTGAATACCAAATTATTAAGATTAGAGATTTTATTTAATCATTTAAGTATTCATTAAAATTTAGAAGAATTTATAAGTTACAAGAGTTTTATTAGAAAAAAGTAATAAAATTAGAATCTTAGTAGATCTTGGAAGCAATTATCTTAATTGATTTAATATTTATTTTAATTGAAATAATTAGTATTTAATTAATAAAACCAATGTCTACATTGGCCTTCTATCTACATATATCACTTATTAGAAACATATAAATATTACCTAGTAGGTAGAAGAAGCATAAAAAAAATATCTCATATCTTTGTAGTTATTTATATAGAAAGTAGGATTTTAAGTTGATTTAAATTGATTTTATTATTATAAAAAATCACCAAGATAAAATAAAATAGTCTTAAATAGATATTAATATTTTAAAAATATTATAGAGATTTTTAGGATTTATTTAAAATTTATATAGAATTTTTTAGGAATTTTTGGAATAATTTTGAAGACTTTGATAAAAAGAAGTTTTATTACTTTAGGAGCCATTGTGAAGAAACGGAGTAAGATTTGAAGGCCATGCAAGATTCCTAGGCTAATTGGATATTTTTAAATACCATGATGAAGTAAAAAATATAAAAAAAATATGTTCTACTAATAGAAAATAGAAGGACCAACTGTTAATATAATCTTTATAAGAAAAAAAGGTACTCAAGTTCCATATGGACTATGGCATCTTGGATGTAGGTAGGAGGATAAGACTAAGGCCTTGTGGTCTTGCTAAGACATCCTTATACATTACTTGTGAGCCTTAGTGAGGTTTGAATTCATGATCTTTTAAGTAAGTTACTCTTGAGGTTAAAATTTTTAATTTAATTTTTTTATTATTTATTATTTCAAGATCCCACTTTGTTATTTTTCTTCTTCATGAATGGCTCTTTTCTTCTTTTCTTCAACTATTACATCGTATAAATTATCATTCTATTGGTCTCTATTCAAAACTACTTTGATGCTAATAGTATCAATTGGATTATTCTATCTAATCATCTTTTTGATAATTTCAGCTTCTCTAATCATAGCTTCTATAGTTGATGGAGAAATAATCTTAATAGCTTTTTATTCAGGTGTAATAGAATAAGACTCTACTTTTCTTTCATACATAATACCACTCTTGCATATTTACTCTTCCACTATCTTTTTCATACTATTTTTTTTAAAGTTGGTTCTCAAAGGTTCATTAATATCTCAAGTCTTATCTTGCTTTTTTTTAAATATACAATACCTTTTTTGATTGCAATCTTATATATATTATATTTACCTCACTTGTGGTTTGGATTGTCACACCATATGTATCTCTCTACAAATCCCTTCAAGCCTTTAAATGTCTTGGATGAGCTTGCTATTTAAGATTTTTTCAATTCAATCATTTCTACCTTTAGATCTTGTATGCCCTTGATTAATTCCTCAAGAGTGTTATCTTAAATAGATTTGGTTACTTTCTCAGATAATATTCAAATTTGAGAGATAGACACTAGCTCCAATTGTGATAATAAGCTACGAGTCTTAATCTTTTGTTGTTTGGCTATAAGTTCTACTGTCTCCTTTACCAACTTCCAATTGTTTGTAAATCCACTCTTAAATGTCTTGTCAACTAGATAGATAAATAATTTATCTTTTAAGCCTTTATCAGCTGCTTATAAGAATAACATAGCTTTCCTAGAATCTAACAACTATCTCTCTAAGTATAGTAATTGTCCAAACTTCTTTTCAAATTCTTTGATCAATTTATTTGGAGCCATTTGATTCCTTGGCCTTTAATTAATCTATTCTAAAAATGATCTTTTGATCATCCTCTTTGAGTCTTTGTCATAAAATTCATCTTTCAATAATTTCTCAAACTTACTCTACAATGTAATTACACCATGCAATTCTTGCATCTTCTCTCAAAGTTTTGGAACCACTTCTAGATCAAAGGTGGTAATCATTCTTAATTGTGAAACTTGATGCATCTCTATTTTACATGTGTAGATCTTTAAGGACTTAATAATGTTTCTTCCATTGAACCTCCTAGTCTTATCTACTACTATCTGTAAGGCCTTTGTAGTGCTCTTGTCATCTCCTTGCACTCGTTGCTTTTCATCCATAAATTGAATAAATATCCTAAATAAATCTTGGATATCCATTGTACTTGGTAATACAACTCCTAGAATTTGATTTCCAATCTTCACTTGTTGAGTAATTAATGCCTCAAGGCTCTATCAGTGGAAGCACCAATATGTTGTGGTAGAAAGAATTTGCCTCAAAAAAGCACTGAGCCTCTAGCTGCCACTAATTGCTCAATCAAGTTTTAAAATAACAAAACATTCAAATTTATATTAAAGTCTTTTTTATAGGGATATTACATCCAATATATCACAAAACATTCAAACTATAATAAAATACTCTAAAATCTCATTCATCTATAGGAAGAGAATATTTTTTAAACTTTAATAATCTATAATTCTTAATCAAATTATTTAAATCTGCTTAAATTTTATAATAAATATTAATATACTCTTAACAACTGCCAAAACAAATTTGAATTGTTGATTTGTTATCAATCTTTAGATATTGCCAAAATGGTCTACTTGTTGCCTTAGAATTCAATCTATTGTCTTTGAATTCCAAAATCTCTTTCTTCAGAACTTCAAATATAACAATTCTCTTATATTAGATGTAGATCTTAAAATTGTCTTTCCAATTGTAACTTCTAATCTCCAAAAGCTCTCATATAACTACTTGTATTATCAAAAGAGTGACAATAAGTATGATTTGTATACCTTAGTTTCAAGCGCCTATTCCTCTTTTATAAAAATTCTAAATTTTTTGATTTTTATATTAAAATTGTACTACAAAAAATAAGCTTTTTAATTCTAGCTTTTGATTTTCAAATATTTCTTCTAAAGATATAAAAATTACTATTTTTATCATAGATAGCCTACTCAAAGCCTATTGGATATAACCATTGACCAATAAGAATGAAGATCTTCACCTCTTGCCTTCATTCATCCATATTTTATTTTCATCCTTCCAAATAAGTCCTTTAGTAGTTTAATTTTTTATTTTTGGATTCAAATCTTATCTTAAGGCTTCATACTAAATATTTAGATTCTATATAATTTAAAAGCTATAATCAAAATAAGTAAAAAGATCAAAATAAAGTTTTTTACATCAACTCCTTTGAATACTTTACTTATCATTCAAACACATATCTAGACTTATGAATATATTATATATTTTATTTAACTTTTATATTATATAAATAATTATAGTACAACAATGTGTAACAAAGTTATTGGAGATTATACATTCTGATGTTTTTAGATATATGAATATACCATCAATTGGAGGAGCAAGATATTTTGTCACATTTATTAATGACTTTTCAAAGAACGTGTGGATTTTCATCTTGAAAGCCAAGAATGAATACTTTCAAGGTTTAAGGAATTTTAGGCACTTATAAAAAAGTAATGTGTGTGCAAAATCAAGATATTATGCATAGACAATGGAAGTGAGTACTTGTCAAAGTATTTTGATGAACATTTAAAGATTCAAGATATTACAAAATAAACTTCTATTCCTTACATTCTACAACAAAATGGAATTGCTGAAAAAATAAATTAAACCATTGTAGAGATGGCAAGGAGTATGCTTCATACTTAAAATCTTAGACATAAATTTTAGGCAAAAGCTATGATAAAGCAATATATAGAGGGAATATATGTCCTATAAGTGACTAATATCAATGACTCCACAAGAAGCTTGGAGTAGGAAGAAATCTAATCTTTTATATATGAAGATTTTTAGATGTATTACTTATACAAAAGTATCAGATTATATAAGGTCCAAACTTAATGCAAAAGGTACAAAATGTGTATTTCTTTGATATTGTGAAGGTACCAAGGCATATAGGCTAATTTGTTTAGATATCAAGAAGATTATTAAAAATCGTGATGTTGAATTTTTGGAGTATAAGAATGCTTGTGAGTACTTGGAAATGTATCCAAGTGAGAGTAATAGTGTATTTGTAGACAAATCTTTAATTTCAATAAAGAAAGAAAAAAAAGATGATGACATTGAAGGTGGGGGTCATATAAATTAAAGAAAAAGTAGAGAAAGGATTCTCTATAATTTTTAAAATCAATAATAAAGACAATCAAGATGTTAAAGATGATGATGATGAAGAATATTAATCCTTAAATGAGAAGAGATAAATTTTAAAAGAAAAGAAGCTCAAAAAGAATCCATAAAATGCATTAAGGTGATTCTTCATCAAATAAAAGGAAATATCCTATAAAAGAAAGAAGACTACTAATAAATAGTGGAAGAACCACATTTTTTTTCAAGTAAGTAAAAAACATGATAATGTTACATTTTTTGTTGATCTATTGAGTTTGTGTGATGCAATGAAGTCAAGAGATGGTATGAAGCAAGAATAGGCTATGGAAAAAGAATATAAATCACTCATGGACAATGGAACGTGGAATTTGACTAAACTTCCACCAAATTGATCTTCAATTGGTTGTAAGTGGATATTTAAAACTAAGAGAGATACAATGGAGAATATTGTAAGATACAAAGTAAGATTGGTTATTAAAGGCTATTCACAAGTTGATGTTGATTTCAATGAGACATATGCTTTTGTGCCTGAATTTACCACCATTAGAAGCATTATGACAATTGAGATAGCAATTGACTTAGAAATGCATCAAATGGATATAAAGATGGTATTTTTGAATGAAAAGTTAAAAAAAGATATCTATGTAGATCAACCTCAAGGATTTATTGAAGAAAACAAAGAAAATATTATTTGTAAGTTAAAAAAATCTTTATATAGACTAAAGCAATCATCAAAGATATAATACCAAAGATATGATACATTCTTAATAAATGAAGGATTTGTAAAGAGTGAGGCTGATCATTTTATATATGTAATACAATCAAATGAGTTCTTGCTGATTGTAAAGAGTGCAATGATACAAATGCAAAAACAAATGAGAGAGCTAATGCTTGCAATGCATCAACTCAGTTTACCACCACAAGAAGCAACAAGATTAGCAGAAAGTGAAGATATAGAGATGGTTGGAGCTGCGTCAATATTTACATCGAATCATACTATCTCACCTATAATGGAGCATTGTTCAAATATTAAAAAACCAAAAATTAATTTGTTTGAGAAGTTTGATCGTACAAGATCTAAGTTTCAAGGATTCGTTAATCAAGTATAATTGGTGATTGAATTTTAATCTCAGAGTTATCCTACGCAAGGATCTCAAGTTAGATTTATTGGAACGTTACTTTTATAATCTGCTTTATCGTAATTTTCATCTTTTTTTAAACAACGTAATCCAATATTGGATAATTTGGAGGTATTTTTAACAAAATTTTAATCTATGTATGGAGAACATGATGTAATCCGTGTTGCAATCAATAAGATTCGCATCCTATGACAAGGCAATCAATCAATGTTGTTATACGCTTCATAATTTTGACAACTAGCGACTAATATCAAGTGGGATGATGTTGCACTCATTAGCCAATTTCTCTACAGATTATAATATGAAGTAAAAAAATTAATGCTCAATATACTTGATCCTCAAACATTGAGTCAAGCAATTGATTTTGTTGTGAAGTGTGACAATCGACTTTTTGAGTTTCGATCCAAGAGTCATACAAGAGAGCCTCAACGTTATTATTCAATGGCAACATCAACGTCCTCACAAAACATACATTCAAAAATAGAAGACATGCAAATTGATGCGGTATATTTTAAACCTCTTACTGAATAAGAAAAGATTCAACGTCATCAAGGAGGATTATGTTTATATTGTAGAGAACCTAAGCACACTGCTCAACATTGTCCAAAAAAACAACACAACTACAAAATGAAGAGTACGGCTCTCAAAAAAGACAACATATCGGGAAAAAAATTTGTCCAGCTACAATAGAGACCGTTGTCATATGACATGGCCTTCTATCTGGGAATACACTGGGTACCTGGCTGTGGAGAGTTTATTTGAAATTTGATGGCAAAAATCCAACAGGTGGTTTGTCCTCAATAAAAAAAATAATAATAATACAAAAATCTCATAAAAGAGAAGTTATGTATATAAACCCTCTTATATTCAAGTAAGTTTGTACAAAAAGAGTTCAAATTTCCATAAAAACCCTTCAAAACTTTATTCACCTGCAAGGACTTATTTCTTGCTGAACTTTAGAATTCAATAACTCTTAATCCAACTATTTAGTTTCTATAAAATTTAGTTCAAAGTGTAGATAATTCTCTTAAGTTTCACCACAAGAAAAAATCAATCGTAAATTTATTTTCAATCATCTGATATCTCAAAACCCCTAGTAAGTGCTTAAAACCCTAGCTTAGAGACACCCTAGCACTATTTTCCTTATATCTCACAAATCCAAAATCCTAATGCCACAAAAATTTTGTACATAGTCTTATGACATAAACATATACACTCTTGAAAATTTTGAGCCAAAAATCTATGAAATTGCCTAAGTTATAGCTCAAAATGTAACCACTATGTAAGCAGGTCACTTACTGCCCTTAAGTTTGTAAGTACTGACTTCAACTCCCAATATCTCCTTCACCTTAGCTCAAATTTTATCAAGCTGTACATAAAAAGTGTAGCCGTAAAAGTACTCTCTCCAATCTTACTTGCCGATCTTTGATTGCTCTCTATATGCACTAGTTATATCCAAAAGAGTAACAGTAGGTCCAAAATCAACATCTTAACTTTGAGTGCCTATAACTTCTTCATTAAAAGTGCAAATCACACAAAATTTGCACCTTAATCAGATCCAAAAACCTAAACCTTATGATCCTAGCCTCTGATGTTCGATTCCTCTCCAAAAACAAACCTTAATTCCTATTAAACCCTCGGGCAGCCTCCTTGAAGCCCATTGGACATGATTTTTGGCCAATTAGAATAGAGAATTCTATCATCCACCTCTATTCATCCACATGGATGGCCAAACTATCCGTTTTACACTAAAAACCCTTTTCTAATCCTTCTTCTTATAAGATTTACATACTTGGTGCTTTAAGCACCAAATAAAAGAAGTAAATAAGATCTTTAAGGATCACCAATGTCTAACATAGGTGACTTAAGATATATACAAGTTACTATGAATATAAAATTAACTTCAAAAGTCACTACTAAAAAGAAAATAAGATTGTATAAATCTTAATAATAATTCTTTTAATAGATTCTTTCTAAATTAGAAACCTAATCACATCCTATAATTAATAAAAGTCCACTAATATGGCCCTCATTTAACTATGTAATAAATTGTACATTAAATATATATGTACAACTTTTTTACATAGTAGCCAAACCACAATATAACACCGTGCAGCTGGAATTTTGTACAATTCCTAGTGAAGGTCCTATTCTCTGCTCAGAACCCTTTCTTTATTTTATAATAGATGTATATTTAGGACCAAAAAATTATAGAGCCTGTGTCTTATTAGATTCAGGAGCCTCAGTATGCTTTCTGGATGAACAATTTGTTAAGAATTGTAAAATATCTTTAGTACAAAAAACTAAACCCGTGCATGTAGAAATCATAGATGATCATCTATTGTCTTCTGGAGATGTCACTCATGAAATCCATCCTATAAAAGTAACAATAGATGGTCATAATAGCTACGTAATCTTTAACATAATTAAATCTTTGTCTAATCCAGTTATTTTAGGTTTATCATGGCTAGAAAAATATAACCCTCAAATAGATTGAAATTCTCGTAGACTTGATTTTTCTCATAATGTTATTAAATATCCTGCCGACCAAATGAAAAGCAATAAGTCTAGCTTAGTAAAATCCATATTTATAGGTACAAAAGCTTTTATACATGCATCAAAAGAAGGATCAACTTTTGTTATTTATGCCACACTCGTTTCTAATGGTGAAAAGACTTTAAGTAGCATTCCAAGCCAATATTTGAATTATCAAGATATTTTTGACAAAAAAAATATAGATATTCTTTCGAAACATCGTCCATATGATTGTTCAATCGACCTCAAGGAAGGAACTCAGCCACCATTTGGACCAATCTACAGTTTATCATAAGATGAGTTAGCTGAACTCAAGACGTATATTGATGAGAATTTGATCAAGAATTTCATACGCCATTCTAAATCTCTAACAAGAGCTCCAATTTTATTTATAAAAAAAATATAGAAGAACATGAAATACATATTTGTCAAGTATTATAAAAACTTAGAAATGCATGATTGTACGCCAAGATGGAAAAGTATATATTTCATAGTACTCAAGTTGATTTCTTAGGATACATCATTTCAAATGATGGTCTTATGATGGATCCTAAGAAAGTCCAGACAATCATGAATTGGAAGATTCCAAAGACGATAAGAGATGTCTAATATTTTTTGAGATTTGCCAATTATTATTGGATCTTCACCAAAGACTTCTCTCAAGTTGCAGTTCTACTTACACGTTTGATCTGTAAAGACAAACTCTAATGGAATCAAGAAGCAAAAGCAGTATTTGAAGCTCTGAAGACATTGTATGTTTCTACACTAATCTTGCATTGTGTTGACTTTTTTAAGGTATTTTTTTATAGAAACAAACACATCAGACTTTGCCTTGGATGCAGTTTTGTCACAAATGGGAACAGATGACAAACTTCATCTAGTAGCTTTTTATTCAAAAAAAATTCTCAGCAGCCAAAATCAATTATGAAATCCATGACAAAGAACTTCTTACAATCATGGATTCCTTTCAAGAATGGCATCATTATCTAGAAGGCACTTCTACTCCAATCACTGTATATACAGATCACAAGAACCTTGAGTATTTCATGTCGGCACGCGTGTAGAATCATCATCAAGCTTGTTGGAGTATGTCTTTGTGAAGATTCAAGTTCATTATCACTTATCAGCCAAAAAAACAAGAAGATTTATCTGATGCCCTTTCTAGACATTCTTATTTTGCACCAAAAGAAGAAGATGTAGTTTTAAGCAATAAAGAATGGCCCTCTTGAAACCAGAGCAATTTCATCTTCGAGCAATGAAATCAATATTAATTGTTGATTCAACTTTTCTCAAGCAAGTTTAGTCAAGTATGTCCTCAGACCTTCTTGTTCATGATATCAAGAATAATTCTTTCAAGACTCATGATTCTTCTAAATTTGAGTTCAAGAATAACCTACTATATTTCAAAGGATACCTATATGTTCCAGAAGGAGAAGCACATTTATGTGTTCTTCAAGCACATCATGATTTTCCAATGGCAGGATATTTTGGATACAATAAGACTTTGGAATTTATATCAAGAGATTTTTGGTGGCTTCAAATGTGGAAGGCAATCAAAGACTTTGTACAATCATGTGATATTTGCTCAAGATCAAAGACTCCTCGTCATCCACCTTTTAGACTTTTCCAGCCATTACCTATTTTAAAACAACCATGGTCTTCTGTTTCTATGGATTACATCACAGATCTTCCAAGCTCAAGATCTTATGACTCTATATT